>JANHGC010005736.1:0-14469 GCA_027560395.1 Boaedon fuliginosus | reverse complement strand
GCCGAATCCATTCTGCCATTGTCTTGCAGGCAGTGTGTTTTAACTGGCTGTGAGATCGCCGAGTCCAACGTGCCGCGTCAGAGCGTACCTTGCTCAGCCGGCGCTTCTGCAACCGGACAGGTGAAAGAAGTCAATAATTATATTCATTCTGGTTCAGCACAACCCTGTTATTATGCGAACCGATTAGAAAACCATCCTTGCCTACTTTGTGTGGATTACTATTACATTCCTTGATCTTTGAAGATAAACTAAGAAATTGCATATAGCTCAGAATGTGATAGCTAGACAGCTGGCAGGTCAAGTTTGCTATTGCCAGGTAATGCCACTTCTAAAATTGTTGCACTGGGTTGCTGACAGGTTTCCAGACATGTCAGAGTGCTGCAGGTGCAAAGCCCATATCTCGTTGTGGTGGGAAATATCTGATACTGTTTACCCACAATCTACCAATGTGGTGAAAAAAACACCCTGAAAGAGCCTTTTCTGGCTGATTAGGGTGATATGGGGTAGATAGCAATCTCATAATTTGTAAGTCTCTCTTTCCAATGGTTCATCTCCTTTTTAGCATTTCAGAAGGTGTTTAAGACACTGGGCTTTTAACCCTGGCTGATTTAATGGCTTCCTTAATCTTAAGTGTTTTTCATTTCCTTTGTCTGCTGCAGGTCACCCAGAGTTCTCAGGACTGAGACAGGATAGGAAAAAAAAAGCTGTAAAAATATTTTGCAAGTGGCAAGAAAGAAGATTTAAAAAAGAAGAGTGTTGGAAGTCACAAGAGTGGGACAACTCCCTTCCTGCTAACAAAGAGATTGCTGACGAGAAAACATTAGGTAAAGGGCAAGTGAGAATGAATGCAAAAAATTCTGAAATATCGGTTGACAGTTTAGTCAAGGTGGAGAGAAGCTGGAAGATTCACAAAGTGGATAGCTTAGTGAACTGATGGGGAATGAATCTAGATTTAGAAACTCAAAAGCAGGAGAAGGCTGAATTTAGCTGAGTCAGATGGAAAAAGCGATGACGATACCAAGCAAGAGAGCAAGTGTGCAGAGGTTATGGACATTGGCAAAGGGAAGGTATATTTGCATTAGTTTAGAATGTACTGTACTTCTAGAATGTAGAATTCTCTGGGGAAATCAGTGCTTGAACTCAAAACTTATTTTCGAGGTCGCAAATGTAACATATTTCACAAATGGCTGCCTATATTCTGTGGAAATCTGTCAGGCTTGCATGTCAAAGAGAGTGAAAGCCAAATGAGGGTAGAACCAGAATGCCCCTACATTTCTAGGGCCTCTTTAATCCTTCTCAAGGTCAGGCTTTCTGCTGTGCCATGTGGGCAGTTGTAAAACAAGGGCAAACAATGAAGAGGATGAAGCTGGCAATATCCCCAGAACTTTATATTTTTGAACATAAGCGGTGGCAATTGACTAACAGATGGCTACCTAGGAGAACATATCTGTCACGGAAGCGATATATTTCAATTAAACAGTTACATCAGTCTAAAAGACTGCACTGTAATTTTTTTTCCCCTTCAGGTAGTTTTGGGCCCAGTTTTCTTTAACAATGCTCCAAGTGCGACCTCCTTCTATAGCTCATTCTCATTGGTTCATTCATTCTCATAAATCAGCATTTCAGGAGTGACAAATAACTTCTTTTGAGTTGAGCAGATGATAATTTGCAAGTAAACATGTATAGGCTATTTGTGGCTATTTTGATATAGAGAAAGCTGCTTTGAAAGTGGTGTGCCATGTACAAGCTATTAAGTTATTGCTGGATACCAGAAGGGGAACCAACAAATCAGACTTGAACCTTATGTTAGCCATTAACGTTTCACTAGGAGGTTTTTTTTTTGCTGCCCTAATGAATTTGAATTTTCAGGTGGGAGTTAAGCATGGGCTTTTAAAACAAAGATAATTCTTTGAATTATCCAAGAATATTCCTCGTTGGCCATTTATGGAAAAGGAATATACATAATTTTAACTAGAAAAGTGCATATCTTCATATTAAAAACTCCTCACTATAGACTATTAAATTTGGTGGGGAGTAGTAATTACAGTAAATAAATGTGTCAAAAATTAGCTTTTAATTTAATGTGGCATCACCTCTTTTCAAAATAACAGAATAACAAAGTTTGAAGGGACCTTGCAGGTCTCCTAGTCCAACCCCCTGCTCAGGTAGGAAACCCTATACCATTTCAGACAAATGGTTATCCAATATCTTCTTAAAAAACTTACAGTGTTGGAGCATCCACAACTTCTGGAGGAAAATGGTTCCACTGATTAATTGTTCTCACTGTCAGGAATTTTGTCCTTAGTTCTAGGTTGCTTCTCTCCTTGATTAGTTTCCAACCATTGCTTCTTGTCCTGCCTTCAGATGCTTTGGAGAATAGGTTGGCTCCCTCTTCTTTATGGAAACCTCTTAAATTTCCCTTTTGCACACAAGTTTCTGTCTATGTGACACGATATCAATGGTGCTAAATAGATTGGTGTGCTACCTCTATAAGCGTAAAGAATGGAAGTTTTTTTTTTTTTAAAAAAGGATAGAAAGTTGAAGTTATTATTCATGATAGCATCAGCTGCTGACCTCATCTTTGTTCTATCTTTTGGCATACAACAAGGCTCTGAGGAAAGTGGAGGCTTCAGTTACTGTTCCCTTTGAAATGTTTAGGTGAAGTTTTGTCTGCTTCTATATTATCTGAACCTTATGAAAAATTCTATTTTATCAATACACGTTAAAGGATCTGGGAAAGTACCAATATCTTTCCTGTAGAATGTTAAGTTAAAAAAATCTTTAATGTCTGCATGTTCTACTTGAGGATAGGTTAGGGCTGTTCTGAAGTCTTAGCCTACGTTGATCAGAAAGCAAAATAAGAACAGTTTCCTGTATCATTTTTGGAGACATCAAACTGAAAGCTTTCATGATGCTGAGGGACAATTTCTCCATATTCAAAGCAAGCTGCCAATTAAATCCTTTCTGTGTTCTCCCTTTTTTGTACTTCAGTCTTCGACTATGCTCCACAGGCAATGGAAAGAAGTCATGTAGATTCCATAGATAAAGTGGAAATGTGCTATAATGAAAAGTTGTTGTTCTGTAATTCTCAATCTAATTTTGGCTCAGTATAGTATTTCTATTAAAATAGGTCAAGGTACTCGTTTGCTTGCTATTCATCCTATTAAACAAAGGGGGGAATTTCCATTTTCTCACTAGTTCAGAAGTAATCTTCTCAGTGAAATCCAGTTTGATGTATTGGTTAAAGGCAGACTGGGAGGCTATCAGTGCTAGTCCTGCCTGAGACCCAGATGTGGGGAGACAATCTCTGTCTCAGCCCTAGGAAAGAGGCAGGGACAAGCACTTCAGAAAATCTTGCCAAGAAAACTGCAGGGACTAATACAGATAGTTGCTGGGTATCAAGACAGCCTCAATTACTATACATTAGTAGTAATAAATAATAATAAAACAGAGAGGCTAATTTTGGCTGCACAAGTCCAAGCCTTAAGAACAAATTCATGCAAAGCCAGAAATGAGAAGGCAGTGACAGCAAATACCACCTCTACGAAGGAGCTGAAGAAACAGGGGACCACAGTGGAAATTGAACAGGCTGACTACAAACATAGTAGCAACAATAGTGTACCTGGGACATCTGCAAGATATACCATTTTCCTGCAAGCAAGAACTGGTGGGACCATAAGATAGACAAAGTAAGGGAAAATGCAAGAGGTTAAATTGCTCTCGGATTTTAGACTTCAAACAGACACGCACCTGCCACATAACACCACATAACAGAGTCAGTCAGAAGTGTCTGTTTAGTGCAGAGGTGTCAAAACTTGGCAACTTTAAGACTTGCGGACTTCATTTCCCCTGGCTGAGAATTCTAAGAGTTGAAGTCCATAAGTCTTAAAGTTGCCAAGTTTGGACATCTGTGGTTTAGTGGATGTAGCAGTACCTGGAGACAGAAGAAAAGAACAGAAAAATCTGAAGGTGACAAAATACAAAGACCTTAAAATAGAAATAGAAATAGAACTAATGTGGCAGAAGAAAGCAAAGGTACCATCTTGGATACAATCCGAATTGCTACCTTGGGAAAATAACCTAGAACACCAGATATTGAATACCATTAGTACTGACAAAATCACCATCAGTTATTTACAGAGGGAAGCTTTACTTGTCACAATACCTTTAAGACTATCAAGCATCCACATCCACCTATCCCAAGTCCTTGGGAAGGACTTGATAGGTGGACAAAAAATCCAAATTCAGAGTAAACATGTAGCTGACTGTGATGAATCAATACAAACTAGTTCAGTGGGAGATTTTGGACTGAAATCAATGGGGCAAGCAGGCAGGATATTTTTGCATCACTATAAATTTAAATTAATAAATACGTACGCGTTTACATTTTTCTTGTTTGGAATCCTTTCTTGATTAAAGAGCTCTTCTTGAAACAATAGATGTGTTTCTAGACTTTTGTTCAAACACAAAAACAATAAAAGACTCTCAAATTCTTGGGCATTCTGTTTGCTTTGAACTGCTGCCAATATTTAACTTATAAATTGCCCATGTTTGCAAAACAGCAAATATTGAGAAGTGTTTGGTGATACCCCTCATGTTCCATCTCTTCCACACTCAGGTACTTCATATTGCTTTACAGGCAACTTTTTATTCTCATCTTTTTCCCTTTTATGCTTGAAAGTACCTCTCTGGATGACGCTGAGGTGTCTCTCTTTTCCTTGCTACTGATAATCCTTCAGATCTTATTTCTCTCCTGAACATATTGCAGAGGTTTCTCATAGCTCCTTTAAAATTTTAGAGTACAAGTCAACAGGATCAAACTATTTTCATATAAAACTGATTCTTCATTTTGTTCCTGGTGTAACCAAATTACCTCAGTCAGAAAACTTGACTGTTCCACTAAAAAATTCTACATCATAATTAAATACATTGCAGGTTGTTTTCACTTGGAATTCTGAGCATATTTGACAACTGTATCCAGCTGCTGTTTTATTTTTCTAAAACATACAGAGGCATGGTAGGCCCCAGGGTGGCTCTTACCTACAGCCATCCTAACATCAATTTAGACTTAGAAGATACTGAAATGCAGGAAATAATTCGCTTGAGGGTATTTTGCAAAGCCCCTCCTCAAAGACTGACCAAAATCTCTGAAAGATGAGTATTTTTCTTCATTCCATCTTCCTATCTCCATTTCCTACTCCTGCTTCTAGCATGAACTGTAAATTATTTGAGCAAAAATCTGTGCTACTCTTTATCCTTTGTACATCATGCTGATTTATAGGGAAACAATAGCATCAATTTTGCATTTGTTGAAAAATAAGGAATGTTACTAGGTTCTTTGGATTATGCTCATTGTTTCTAAACTAATTTCTATTTTTGAGTTTCAAATGTTTCACTCTTTTTCAAGAAGAGGATGGACTTCATTTTAAACTTTAATCCAGGATGACAGAAAGTAAATGTCATTTCTGTAACGACAGTTGCTTGACAGCAAGACATAGTGAAATGTCTGTTCAAAATCCCAAGATAGAGACATTAGCAAAGTCTTTGTACCTTATTTAAATTCATTCTATTAAAGTTCTAATCTACACTTTACTGAAATCAGCAAATCATTCCTCCCCTGAAGTTTCAATGCCACCCAAATTTTTACTGTGCTCTCTATAAAATCTATATTTATAGTATTTCATTTCCTTACGAAATTGCCTGAAGCCAACATAGTTAACTAAAATGTATCCATCCAAATAGATTATGATTGTATTTTAAATACAAACAAAGCAAACCATTTCAGAAATAGCAAATACACCATATAGATATACCCCTTAGCTCTTCCTTGTGTCGTCTCCTTACTATTTTAGTTATATTGCATCCAACCAAATATAAAACTATCACCTTGTGTTAGAGTTATAGTGGTTAAGGTGGTGGCCTAGAAACCTGTGAGGTCTAGCATCACCTTAGGTATCAAAGCCAATTGGTGACTTTGAGCTAGTCATTCTCTCTCAGCCCAACTCACTTCCCAACATTATAATGGGGAAAAAAGGAGGAAGAGTGTATCTCTCTCTCTGTGCACCACCTTGAGTTACCTATAAGAGCCTCGGTGGCACAGTGGTTAAATGCAGCACTGCAGCCTCTGCTGACTTGTTCAGTAGGTTGTCAGATCGAATCTCCAGGTTCAAGGTTGACTCAGCCTTCCATTCTTTTTAAGATCAGTGAAATCAGGACCCAGATTGTTGGGGAAAATAAGCTGACTCTGTAACTGCTTGGGGAGTGTTGTAAAGCTCTGATAAGCAGTATATAACATCTCAGCGCTATTGCTATCCATGTTGTAAGCTGCCCAGAGTGCTTTGGGAGTTGGGCAGCATAAAAAATGTAATAAATAAATAAATAAATAAAGTAATAAAGTAATAAATGCAGGATAAAATCTAATAATAATAAAATATTTGTTGCTGTCTGGACCAGATGTCTGTTAGCCTGGTGGAATTCCATTATTATTATTATTATTATTTATTGTTCACCAAGGAGAAGAATTCATTTTAATCAGCTGAACAACCTCTGATAAAATTAACTACAAAGTAGATTGAAATCTATATAACAAAAAAAAATCCACGGTAGTTCCTTGATTAGTGTAAAGAAACGTAGTAGTCAGGAGTTGCAAGAGGATGCAAGAGGATGGAGCAAAGAGACACCAGTGCTTGGGATTTTTGGTATGGAGAAAAAGGCTATCCCTAGCAACTCAAAGAGTCTATTTATCAGTTATGCAAATAGATGCTTTAGACTGTCAAACAACAATAAAGAAGCTACTCAGAAGTAATTCTACATGTTGTTGTTGTTTTTTTGTTCATTGGGCCTAGACAGTTAGGCTTTGTTTACTGACTAACAGAGCACATGGATCTACACCAACTAGCAGTCAGAAGACACAATGAAAACTCCTTAATTTCACAACAATGGACAGACTTAACCATAGTTTCAACTGAGAAAGTGTAAGCATCCTAAAACCAAGCAAAATAAAAAAAATGTTAGAGAATTCCTGGAATCTTGGCACAAGGCAAATCAACCATCAATAGGCACATAAAGATAAACAACATTTACACATCATTCAAGAGAGAGAGTAAATTTTTTAAAGAGAAACAAAAAAGTCTAGAATGCCTCCCTCAGCAGCAATCAAGTCCCAGATAAGCAGAGATTAAAAACAGAATTAGCAGAAGACAAATAATCAGGCAATAAAAACAATAGCCTAATCAAGGAACTACCAGAGAGAAAAACCACATCTCCACTAATTGTGACTAGCAAGCTACTGTATATAAATAGAACCAACTCCACTCCCTTTTAGAACTGAGGATCTTACTTAGTCTAATAATGAAATATATGCAATCAAACAACAAAGCTCAAAGAGCATCAAGGATTCCATAGTTCAAGCCTGAGCTACTGATATTCTCTTCTATTGGTATAAACATCATGATAGTAAGAAAAATTATTATGCAGGAAGAAATTGGAAACAGGAATTCTGGGAAAAGGTTTCTATTGCAATAGTGGTGAATATCTGTAGCTTGGGTGTAGGATGAGGGTGAAAATCAGAGGTGGTATTCAGCCAGTTCTGACAGGTTCGGGAGAACCTATAGAGATAATCTTGGTTGGTTCAGAGGACCGGCAAATACCTCCTCTGATTGGCTGACAGTAGCAAATATCACTTCTGATTGGCTGACTGCATAGCCACAACCACTTTGTCACACCCACAGAACTGGTAGTAAAAAAAAATTGAATCCCACCACCGGTGAAGGTTCATTCTCTGAACTTATGGACTGGTTTCCGAATGTTTCCTTACCAGGCTGGTAACATCTTCAGCAAAGTTTAGGAGATTTCTAATCTCTTTCTAAAATAGAAAGGTTTCTATTTTGGAAACTAAGCTAAGTATTAATGGTTTAAATAATTTTGTCATTGTAAGAAGTAAGTAAATAAGTAAACTAAGTTACCATGTTTGTTCAAAACCTTTTTTTTAAATAGTCATTTGCAATGTTCTCCTTCCCAACAATTGTATTTTTTTTCTTTTCTGAAAAATTTGCACTGTCTCTAATTGGTTTCTTATCCTTACAGGTGTTGCTTTTGCCAAGACAGATAAAGATAAGAGGTTTAGTTTCCTCTCTGTGCTCTAAATGTACTTTAATGTACCCATGCCAGATGTTACAGAGGCTTACAGGCCTAGGTATACCAAGATATTGTAAGTAGAAACTCTTATCACAGCCTCTTCAGGGGTGAGCAAACTGAATCCCAGATAGAATGTTCATGTTTCCTGAACTCCTTCTGTCCCTAGTAACTGGAAACTAATGACACGACTTCCTACTAATTTGTGATAGGAAATGCATGAAAAGTAGAGCATAAATCCCAAAAGAAACTAAAAACCGTCTAGAAACTATTACTTTCCCAATTTTGTATCATCACCCTGTCCTGTCCACCTTTAGTCTTCAGTCTTGAAAAGAAATTTAGGGTTGTTCGCGGATACTGTGTAAAAGATATCTTCTTTCTAACTTATTAAAAAATGAAGCATAATGTTTTCTGAGAACTTCCGCAGATACAGGAAATATTAACTTCTTGCACCACTGTACATACTGGCACACTGCACATGGACAGTATTGAAAGGCTAGGGTTTTTTTTTTAAATATTAACGTCAGGCTGATTATACAGAACAAGAAAAATCAGATCATGATGTATTATTGTTAAATAACACTGACTTTTCTCCCTTCCGGATGTGGGAAAGAAACCTGAAAATTTATCTTATAAACAAAACAGTTTAACCTCAAGCCCAATATTTCCTTTACAGAGATAATATATAGAAAATATGGCTATTAAAACTGGTAATTTGGTGTGGCTGTGGTTTTTAGTTTTCGTTCTGTGGCTATTTTGAGGTGGCAAAATACCTTGTCACAGTATTTGGATTAATTACCCTATAACATTGGCTGGGGTTGGGGCTGGGCGGATATATGCTACCCCGCAGCACCCTGATCCACCATGAAGATCTAGAAAAATTGGAGTCTCAGCTACCATAGAATGCATAGGAAATAGAAACATCATCTGGCTGGAGGCAGATACCTCTTGTCTTGAAGGAAATAATGGTGTACTCCCTCCACAGAAATCTGGCCTTGAACCTAATGACTAATGTTGTCTGTCTTGACTCTTTCCTTTTTAAGAGAAGGTTGTTGAGAAGACGGTCCATCTGCAATAGATGATAACACTGATAAATCTAATTATCTAGAGCCATTTCAGTTGGAGTTCAGGCTAGGATTTTAGTATAGAGACAGCCTTAATCATGCTTCCAGATGGCTTGTGGTGGAGCTGGGTGGTATATCTCTCTTGTCCTCTTTGGTTTGTCAGCAGCTTTTGATACTGTTGGTGCATGGTATCCTTCTGTACTGACTCTGGAGAGTTGGGTTAGGCAACACCATTCTGCAATGATACTCTTTCTTCATTCAGGGCTGTTTTCAATCAGTTTTTTTGGGGGGAAAGATGGTTTAGCAATAGCAATAGTACTTAGATTTATATACCATTTTACAGTGCTTTACAACCCTCTTTAAGCGGTTTACAGAGTCAATATTGCCCCTAACAATCTGGGTCCTCATGTTACCCACCTCAGAAGTGGGGAAGGCTGAGTCAACCTTGAGCCTGGTGAGATTTGAACTGCCAAATGCAGCCTGCAGGCAGCAGAAGTAGCCTGCTACACTCTATACCATCGTGTCTCATTTCCTAGTTAGAAATGCTTGTTAGTTTCCTCTTTGCACGGTGTGCACTACTCAGCTTTCTCTGCTTCTTTATTCAAATTTACATGAACATGTGGATGATGTCATCTACTAATTTGGGGTTCAGTATCATCATGCTGAGTCCTACCAAGACTGAGTAGCTGTGCATTTTTAGTAACACTTAGTTTGGGGAATGTTCAGTCTCTAACCTTAGGTTGAGTAGTACTCCTCATTCATAAGCTGAAACTCTTCCTTGACTGTGAACATACAGTTCTAAGAATCATTTTCAAGCAACAAAGTGATGGAATCATGCAATTTATAATTCTAACAAAGTAGTAGAGGTATATTCCCATGTTCAAATAGATAGTACAAATCTGGCTAGGTTCATATATGATTCTTTGACACGTAGAAGAATATTTTCTCTTGGTTGACCTCTAGCTCATGTGGACATTGCTGAGCTGAAGAACATACCCCCTGCTAGTGAATTTCACAAACTAAAACAGTGGCTCCCCAATCTTTTGGGCACCAGGGACCATTTCCAAGGAGAAAAGGTTTTTCTGTGGGCTGGAGGGGGCATAGTTTTGCATGCTGCCTCCATCCTGTGGATGGGGCTGTCAGGGTTCCAAGTAACATACCCATAGCAAACAAAACTTGGAGGCAGGCAAATGCCACCACAAGCTGGTGAAAACCGACTCTGAATATTCCCACCATTTTCACCTGATTAAAAGTGAATGTCTGTTACTTTCTCAAAACAATCAGTCACATGGTCCAATCAAGATGCTGTCCAATTGCTAGGTGACTCCAGTCCCCTCCTTCCAAGTACCTGCAGGAATGTCCCTGGCTCCCACGAAAAGCATTTTGTTTTGGCTACACCCCCACAACTATCTCTATTCCCCACTACTTATCCCTTTTCCCTGATGTCAGTTCTAGAGTCTCAAAATGGTCTCAGTCAGGCCAGCTTCAGGGTTGACAGGGGCTTCACTTCTTTGCGTGGTCCAGTTTCTGGCATGCCATGGACCAATGCCAGTCCACAGACTGAGGTTGGGGACACCTGAGCTAAAACCTGTCTTACTGCTTTCAATTTGCCAGGTGAATATGTAATTCATTTATTAAAAACCAGGGTGTTTTTGTGTGTAATAGTCTGTACTACAATATAGTTGAGCAGAGATGCCTACCTCTCTGCTAGACAGTTGGAGGAATGAGCAGCCTAAAAATATTATATGCTGTTGACAAATAGCTATCCATTATGTGCTGCATGACCTAGTTTTCAGAATTTCTTCTTTCTATGTTGCCATGCTCGTGGTTATGCTAATTTCAGCATTTCTAATTTCCCTCCTTACATACTGTATATTCTATAATGTTTGTATGAAGGAAGCTTAATAGTATTAAACATGATTGCTTAATCAATCATGCCAAGACTTGTGAAACTATAATGACTTACTACAATGGCTAAAATCAGTTTTTAAATACTGAAGTGCCCTGCACACTTAAAACTTTCATTTGTCACTGACTTAACTGGGCAAGATCAAAGTTTAGAAGATTTCAGCTTCTCTCTTTAAATAATGTAATATAAGAGTTGTAGTTACATTGTAGTAACATTTGTAATGGATCTATATAGATTAAAAATACAGTGTAAATTGGCAATATTATGGTAATATTTTAGAAAGGAATAATTTCAAATTGATAAAAATGAACAGATTGATTAGTCTATGGTTGTTCAAAAAAACCTGGATTTAATGGATCCTCATTTAGCAGATTTGGGATGCTACCAATAAGATATTTGTCCCCCAATAGACAAATCTGTTACATTCGGGATGAAGCAATTAAGTTTACATTCATTTTGTTTTAATTTTATGATTTCTTGGTATTAACATCAGTTTGCAATATGTACATGTGCATCATTTATCAATTTGAACCATTTATATTATTTGTTTATTTGTTTGTTTGTTTCGATTTATACCCCGTCTCTCTTCCCCGATCAAGGGGAACTCAAGGCGGCTTACAAAATAAAACACAATTTACAATTTGATATTAAAATTACAACTAACCATCCATACAACAATCACATACCTAGGAAACCGGGAAAAGGAGGGAAAAAGACAGGGGTGGTGGTAATAATGTACTGTCACTCATTTGGCAACAACATTTTTCCCCTTTCCCCAAATTTCCCAACAATTTGTTCCTTTCTTATACGAAAGTAAGGAGAATTCTTGGTTCAGCTTCTGCCTTCTGTCATTGAGCACTAATGTTGTTTATGGAACTGTGCAAAACATTAACTAATCTAAGAGTCTGATTATTTGTTTACCGTAAAAGATGATCTACCATTGGTTTGGCGGGGAAAACAGACAAAAAACACAGGATTATGATATACATGCATACATGGGCATTGATTTTGATCTGCACCCAGAAGAATCAGTAATTGGATGAGGATTAGTTGGATGACTGCTGAATAAATAGCTCTGGACATCAGTCAAAAACTACAACTTCAGTAAAAAAAAAGCTTGATGCCTATGGATTGTAGGATCTGGCACATATGGATGAGAACTCTAGGGGAAAATGTGTATGCTCCCATAATTCCGTTTGCCTCTTGCTGGTTCACTATGATACTTAATAAGCAGTCTGAGGACCTGCTACAATAAACAAGCTAAAGTAGCAATAGATGGCTTAATTTATAAAATTTCAAAAAGTTCATAAATTTCTCATAGTTCTGAAGAGCTCTTTTCAGACTTGTGTTTTGAAACTTCATTGGCCTTGAAAGAGAAAGAATTACCATATTCATTATAGTCTGCATATTCTACTATTCTTTATCCATGAGTTTAGGAATAGCTTTAATGCATATTTATAAAAAGTTAACATTTTAGAGATAATAAATAGTATTTGCGTTGTTCTGTTTTCTGCAGAACTTTTTGAAGAAAATGACAAATAATGAACAAATATATATTTCAGCTTCTCATAAATGCTTTCATATCTGAACATAATGTTTTGCTGCCGAAATCTCACTCCCCTGTTTTTTAAAAGAAACAAAAAAGATACAACTGCCTTGAAGTCACACAATAAAAACAGAGGGAAAAAAACCCTCACGCAATTAATTTATTGGTTGCTTTACAAAAAATTGGTACGCGCAACTAGTGGCTTTTGGGTAGGCTGTGAACATGGAAGCTATTTTAATTGGGGTCGCTTTAGTTTCGTTTG
This sequence comes from Boaedon fuliginosus, assembly GCA_027560395.1. Taxonomy (NCBI): domain Eukaryota; kingdom Metazoa; phylum Chordata; class Lepidosauria; order Squamata; family Lamprophiidae; genus Boaedon; species Boaedon fuliginosus. Next base: position 1,555 of record JANHGC010005736.1, on the reverse strand, counting down.
ACTATTTTAGCTTATGCTAAAGAAGGAATTCCATTGGGATGAATAAATATCAAAACAAAATGCATTCCAAAGTACATTTTTAAACAATGCATTTTTAAACTTGCATAAACAGTCCAGAATTTTATCTCAGGCATTTTTTGGAAGTTTAGTGTATTCTTGGAAAATGTTGACTAACTTTTAAATTTAAAATTATTGCACCAATTATTAAACCTTTGTAATGCTATCCTGAAGAGAACTACTGAACTGAGACCTGTTTAGGATACATATATAATTAAAATGAATTAAAACGTGATTAGATGAGGTAGCTATTAAATCTTGGTAGTAGATTTATAATTTTTGAAGAAAGGCAATAAAGACAATTGGATCACAAACACATTGCACATCTTGTAGTTTATCAGACCATAATGTTTGTTAAAGAATATGCTTTTACTACATGACTTAAATGGAAAATATAAAAACAAAGCACATACTCTAAAACATGACGAACCAATCACAATAGATATTATGCTCCAAATCCTTTTATTATATATCAGTAGAATACTAGGATTTGGGGTACAATATATATTGTGACTGGTTCGTCTGAAAATTTACTTTTGGCTATTAGGTTTTAAAATTGCAATTATAGTTTACTGAGCAATTAAATTAACTTTATATTAGCGTAAGATTATTTCAATAGGCAAGGAGGGTAATAGCAAATTGATTCTAGAAGCAGTAGTTTAAACTCACCATGCATTTAAAATAATGGCTGTACTGAGATATCCTACAAATCACAACGGCTTGTTTCACATTTCATGATAAATCAAATTACAAATAGCTTGTTTCACATTTCATGATAAATCAAAAGCAAAACTGTGATTTAACACAATGTGGGAGTTGTATATTATAGTTTAGTGGTTCCATTTTTAAAAAAGTAAGAATAGAAGCCCCCAGCTTTGCACATCATATCTACCATAATTGCTAGTGTTGGTTGATGTTTCTGGTATGTTACAATAAATAGAACTGGAAGAATCATTCTGGAAAAGTAGGAAAATATCTCATTGTACAGAGAAAAAATGTTCCTTGAAACTTAAGCAACTTCAAGAATTAGCATCAGATAACATGACTCTACAACAGGGGTGGGTTTCTACCGGTTCGTACCTATTCGCTAGAACCTCTTGTTAACTGTCTAAGCAGTTGGGAGAACCAGTTGTTGGAAGAAATCTCTTTTTATTTTTTCCCCACTTTACAGGGATAATCCTGTAAGGAAGGCAGGAAGGAAATATTCTGGTCTTGTTTCTAGCCTAATCTTTATTAGCATACTGATGATACCCTAGCCCATGTCGTCGGATGATCTCACTCAGCGGTTTCATGTATATGTTAGGGGAAAGAATCGAGCCCTGAGGAACCCCACAAGGCAGGGCTCTTGAGTTCGATCTCTGTCCCCCCACCAACACTGACTGGGTATGGCCTGAGAGGTAGGAGGAGAACCACCACAATATGGTGCCCCCCAAACCCAACCCCCTGAGCCGCCCCAGAAGGATACCATGGTCAATGGTATCGAAAGCCGCTGAGAGGT
>JANHGC010005735.1:34928-64798 GCA_027560395.1 Boaedon fuliginosus | reverse complement strand
AATGGAGAAGGGGTGGAGCTAATGTATATCATATTGAAACATAGACTAAAATGGATAATGTCTACAATGTCAATACAAATTTAGGCCAAATCTGGGTGTTGCTGGATCCAGTGCACTGGATACAATGTAAGGGCTAAAAAAAATACCCCTTCTTCTCCTGGATCTTTATATTAAATAAAGTCATCTGTCTAGTGTCAATCCAGCCAGGCTTTTTCCTTTTTCGCTACTGATGACAGAACAGTCTGGGATCTGACCAAGTCACGAGATAATTTGTGAGGAGGAACAATGTGGGTCCTGCACAGTTTCCATCAGATTTAAAACCAGTGCGGATTTCATCCTACTAATTGATTTTGACTTTGTAAACCTAAGAAATCCTCAAGTATTTATAGTACACCGAGTTGTACTACATCAAGTCCTTATCAGCAAATGGTTGTAACATCCTAATGGTCTTTGCCATTCTTCTTCTTTGTTTCATAATCCATTAAGCAAATACTCATGCCACTTTTGACTCAGTTACATTACTTAGCACTTAAGTGACATGTATATTTACAGATTTTATTTGGTAATTGATAATACAGTGATTCTTAAAAAATGTGAAGGTTTTTCACTTGATGACCCAGGAATTGTAAGAAAATATGAAGTTCCAAGAAAGTATGATATTTTCAGTCAAGTGATACATGTATCACCAAAAATAATTTGGTGATCTGTTGTCATGAATAGACTAACAGAACTATCTGCAGATTATAAAATGGTTTTTTTTTTTAGGATTGATGCAATCTAGCTTTTCATACTAGCCTTCTGCTTCCCAGATTTCCATTCTGATATTGCACCAATACCTATGCACATCAGACAAAAGGACATGTTTTAAAAATACATTTTTATTACATGATGGGATTTATGTAGAGCAAAGCTACACCTAAGGTTTCATATTTTATGTACAGTATAATTTATCCTGATATATATGTCAATGTGCCCTGATATAATAATTATGGTTGGTCACTCAATCAGCCACAGGTTTAAACTGGATTGGCATTTTTATCCATCTATCAAGTCCTTCCCAAGGACCTGGAATAGACAGATGCTGTTGTTTGGTGGTTTTTAAAGGTATCTTCACAAGATGTTTCAAATAAAGGTGTCTTTTACAATTGGCAATGACAATTTTGTCAATGCCAATGATGTTTAAGTGATGCTTTCAGAAGTTTTGTTTTTGCACCTATGGCACCTTTTACTATTGGAACCTCCTTGCTTTCTTTTACCATAGTCATTCTCTTTCTATCTGACAATATTTCTTTGTTTTCAGTCTTTGAATATTTGTGATGGATAAATACCTTTTCTTCCAATAGCCCTGCAAGTACTGGCCCAGGCTGATCAGTCAACAGTCCTTAGTCCTGTAGCCCATTTGTCATTAGATGTCCAGAATATCCACCATGTGCATGGTCTTTGTTGGCCCAATGATTGGGTATAAATTTCAGTTAAATTACATCTTTCCATATTGTTTATAAGAGAGATTCTTGGTCTGTCTACTCTGATGAGGTCTAGTATGGTTGAGCCTCTGGCATACCTTTAAACTTCCTCAGAAAACACAAACCGCACAACCAATGCCTCACTGAGGGTCAAAGTGGTGACTCACTGGGAGTCTATTATTATTATTTTGTGTTAACAAAGCAGAATATTGCTTAGATTAATCTTTTGAATTTCAGACAAAGTTCAATGCCACTTTAAACACAATTTGAGGATTTTCTCATTTAAATGTGTAATATCATTTCTCAGCAGAATTTGATTAAACTTGTGACATATTAGTTCATTGTAAAGACATGATACTTGCCAATTGTGACATGGATAGGTGCAGAGGAATTTGTATTAAGTTCATTTAAAAACAATTTGTTGCAGAAGGAAATAAATATTACAATTATCTTCTTTCTCATCAATTGCCTTAGGGAAACAAGAGTTTAGTCACATTTCTCTTTGCTGGATACATTTCTCTTTCATCCATAAGAAACTACTAGGTGCTTCCTGATATTTGAAATTATGCATTAATGTAATTTAGGCAATGTTTTTTAAAAAAACATTGATTGTTTGTTCGTTACACACAACCTAAAGAATATGACATGGAATTTTTATTTTAAAAATTTTCAGTATTGCAGAACCCATAAAAATGAAAGGGGATTAGGCTAAAGAAATAAATTTACTGCTACACTAAGAAGACTGACCCACAAACAATAAAAATACTAAATAAGAATAGAGTGCAAGAGATTTGATTTTCAGAGAAAATTGGTCTGAACTGGAATAAAGAGTCATACCATAAAAATACAATATAGCTTTTTATATATTGTTTGTTCTAGGAGAATAAACGTACTACAGAACATTGAAAACATAGATATATTACTTTGATATCTCTTTCTCACTTACTGTAATCTGCTATCCTTGTTATCACAGAAGCACAGTTTCTCTTTCCCTCCCATTTATTTCTGTCTTCTAAAACTTGAAAAGGTTTCGGAAAGGTCCAGGTTAACCAAGGGAAGAAAGCCCCCATTAAAAAAAAATCCCTTTCTTAAATAGGCTTAAAGTTTTGGAGACAGATCATTTAAATATGGACTGCTTTGAATAAGTCCCACTCGTTCCTTGGCAGGAAGTCTTAATACCTGTGAAGCAGGGGCACTATTAAGTGTGGTCCAAAAAAAACCCCCCCACCCCAAATGCATATTTCTATACCCTTGTAACATAGTACAAATAAGAATGTTCATTGAGCACTTTTTCTTGTAGCATTTTGTCTGCTCAAGATTTTTTCCCAATAGAGAACACTCTAAAACAATTTAAAACAAGATATTATCACAACCTTAAGGATTCCAATGAATCTTGTACTTCTGAATTTTCTGGATATAACAAAGGATATGTTTTCTACTTTAGAAAAGGAAAATAAATAGTGAACCTGAGGAGAAAAGTAAAGAAAAACAGGCAGACAAAAAGGAAATTGTTCTCCTTCCTTCTTTTTATGTATTTAAGACTCACTGGCAATGTGTATATGGCATTTTTTCTTCTTCATTGCTGCCTTTTCAATAGCTCATACTGGGAGACAGGAGCACAGCATCCTATTCTCTATTGACTGCCAGATGAGAAAGACATTTCCCTACTTACTTCTATTGTTAGACACTTTCACAGTAAAACAAGTCCAGGTAGCAGGTTTAGCTTTCTGACTGTGGCTGATAAAGGACTTTGTTCTCTCCTTGCACCAAGCTGTAAGCTGAAACATGTCACAATGGCCCTCTTTCATGAATCTGCTTGAACTGTTAAAAGGAGAAGTTCATTCAGAAGTTCTCGGATGTTGCATGCTGAGATCCTTACAGTTAAAAACCATTCTTATTGACATAGTTGTCATGATTTGGGATTTGTGAAGTTCTGGCATGAACCCCAATTGCATAGAAGTCATTCCAAAATGTTCAGTTTGTTGTGTAAATTATATGGACTGAAGTTTTTTTTCTGCATTGCTATGAATTGGGCAGGAGTCTTGTTCTATTTTTCATCAGGCCTCTTCTCTTAGAGCTTTACCAAGGCTTAGAAGTACATCACTCTCTTTAGAAAACAACCAGCACTCAGGGACTAACAGGATAACAGTCAAGGGCTAAGCTTGGATATATAATTATTTTCATTGCAATAGAAGAAGTCTTAATAATAAATATGACCAGATGTTGCAGAATCTAGAAGTCTAGCCACTAAATATAAAACAGCCCAGGAATTAAATTTTATATCTCTTTTTTTTTGCCTTTATTTCATAAGAGACATCTTGCTGCTCATTTTTTCAGCTTTTGATATTAAAGGCAGTTGGAGTGTTTTTCATAAAGATCTCTGGATCTTTGCTTAAAGTCTGGCAGAACTCTCAGCCTTCACAATGTCAGCCAACAGTAACCATCTTGTTTCTTCCTCTAGCCCAACAACTCATTTGTCTTTAGGAGATATCCACATTTTCCCACAAGGAATTGTTAACAGTCCCTGATAAAATATTGTTTATAAATAGTTAACTTATTCTGCAGTATAAACACCTCAAATATACCTATGATGACATGAACGTGTTGCATGGAACCATCATAGTCAATTGAGTCTTATGCCATCTGCTGATTCTCTTAGATATAGGAATTGAGACCTCCCTCTCAATCTTTTTGAGGCATTCAAGTAAAATAATATCTATTATTTTCACAAAATGCTCCAAAGATGTCGATCTAATTGAAAATGGAAAACTGAGAGGAAAAAGATTAAAGTTGGCAATTGATGTGATGAATATGCCAAAATGATGTACTCAATAAAACAGTTCTTTGAGGAAGCTGAAAGTGACTGCTGGATTGGTTGGGTTCATTAGTCAGAACTTTGACAGGAACTGAATTAATATGGTCTCTCTTCAAAAGGTTTTCCTCAAGGATCAAGGATTGGATTTGCCAGTTCAAGGAAAAGAAAGGATATGGAAGAGAAGGGAAGAAGGAAGAACCCATTTTTCTAGCTCAGGAGTGTCAAACTTGATTTCATTGAGGGCTGCATCAGGGTTATGTTTGATCTTGGGGGCGTGGTGGGGCATGGGCAGCGTGGGCATGGCCAGTTCAGCATCACTCATGTCAGGGGCACTTGTGGTGGCCCAAGCACTCTGCCAGCAAAAACAGGCTCCCGAGCTCTGTTTTTGGCTGCAACAACTTCCTGCAACCCTGGGCCAGTGTGCAGCCTTCCCAAGCTCCATTTTTTTTGGGCTGCAACAGTCTCCTGCAACCCTCTGCCAGAAAAAACAAAATTTGGGAAGGCATGTGGGACAGTCCTTTGCTGTTTCCCAGTCAGCCAGTGGGCCAGATCTAAGTACCCTGCAGGCCAGATCTGGCATGCGGGCCTTGAGTTTGACACCCCTTTTCTAGCTACAAATTGAAAATACTGTATTTGTGCTTCCCCCCTTTTCCATTATTCCTCCTTTTTAGTCACCCTGCGCTTTTTCTACCAGTAATCATATATGTGTTCTCCAATTATTAGTTCGAATAATATGTTTCTCTCCTCTATGCAACATTGAGAAAAATTATACACTGACATTGATTGGGTCACTACCTTCTACCCATGTAGGTAAACACCACCAATAACAATTAATGATAAAAGATTGAGGAAGCATTCCATTTTTGAATTGGTGGCTGGGCATTCACACAGCATCAAGGGAGCAATACATTTAACCTCTCTTTGAACCCTGATATGATCCTTATTTTATCACTTACATAAAAAGAAAGAAATAGCCCAAAGAAAGTAAACTATTTACAGTATATGCACAGTCAGTACAGCTGCAAAACCTACAGCAATCTGCATGAATGGATGAGGAAATCATATCTTTAGGAAGTTTAGATAAACATACTGATTTTGGACTTCTTAAATATACTGGAAAACCTGGAAAACATATTTATGTGAAAATCTGTATTTTTATGATTGCTGATTTAATCTTAAATGATATGTGCAAAATGTATATATTACAAAAATATAACTCAGAGCTGTGTGTTTCAAAGAAAATACATTTTATGGTAGGCAAATAGATTTCAATTCTGTGAGAATGAGTATCTTGACTTTCCTATGCAACCACAGTGCAAACATTCTGCAATAGTTTAGCTTTCTCTGCTGCAGTTAAATGTTAAGTGAAAATATAAATGAGCTCATCTTTCAGCATTTGTTTAGAATAGGAAGGAAGGGCAGCCATATGTATTGTAGAGTTTTATAGGAATTATTGCAGAGGAAGCTAGGAAAGGTGAGAACTGAGAGGTAGTAGAACTATTGGTTACTTGAAGTAATACAGTATGCATAAAACAAGTTCATGAAACCAATGTCTAACCACACTTGGTCAAATAAAGTATTCTGTTAGAAGAAAATTGAAGAGGAATACTAAGACATCCTAAGAGTGAAGTAGATATTACATAAGCCTCTGTCATAAAAAAATAGTTTTTAAAGAATTTTTGAACTGGTTTAGCATCGTATTAGGATTTGCAGCTAATTTGGCATTCCATGGAAGTCAAAGTTGGACCTTAAAGAAACAAGCTAGAAAGAATATTGATGCTTTTGAAGTTTCATATTGGAGAAGACTCTTGAAAATACTGTGGCTAGCCAAAATACCAACCACCAACCAACCAAATAAATAAATTGATCATCAAACAAATCTACCCAGAATTCTCACTTAACACACAAATGAGGAGGCTCAAATTATTGTACTTTGGAACATTTTGTAAGAGCTAGCTCTCTGGAGAAGGTTCTAATGACAGAGTATCATGGAAAAAGATCTATCTATATGGTTGCTGAGATTCAAGAATGACTTGATGCCACATAATCAGTGAATTAACATTCGAATTTTCTCACACATGGAATTCTCCATCAATAGATCAGATCAAAAGCCCAGTTTTTCTACAGGGCCAAAAATTCTTTGATTAATATATTTTTGACAAGCTAACCAGAAAGGAATGCACACCAATGTTTTTCTTGTTGTTGATTCCATGTTGTACGATGTCATTCAGTGTTAATCTGCAGAACTACTCAGATGCTGACCCTTTTCTTAAAAAAATATGTTTATGTGTATCTATGATAGCAATGAAACACTGTTTGGACTACATACCTAATCTACAACTTGCCAGTTTCTTTTTAAAAGTAAACGATGCATGTAAAACTATCATTAGGAAAAATGAGAATCTACCATGGAACCACTATGGCCTATTAGAGAGTAACTGTGAGAAAATGACTCTGTGTGTGTGTGTGTGTGTGTGTGTGTGTGTGTGTGTGTGTGTGTGAGAATAGCTTGGATCATTGAAGGGAACTTATAATGGCTACTGCAATATAGAGCAAAAATGCCACATTTAACATCAGTAGCTTTGTCAGTACAGGAATAGCAGTAAAACATAAGGGAGCACTGAAGGGAGTCTGTTCCCCCCACCTCAGTTACTTATAGATGTGTTGTTAAATAATGACATCTGTCTGTCTACTGCCCCCAGTCTCTACATTATATGAAGGAAGGCTATCTTCAGCACTCTGCCTAAAGTTCTGTCTATGATGTTTCTCCAATGATGATTTGAAAATTGTTCTGAGTGAGATTTTTCCCTTGGGAAATAATTTTGTTCTTTTATTGGGTATTTCTTGCATCATAAATCGATTGTTTTGTGCCATAGCTTAAGGGTCCTGCAACATATTTATTTATTTTATTTTATTTATGCCTCGCCTCTCTTCCCCGGTCAAAGGGAACTTGAGGCGGCTAACAACAATAATAAAATACAATAAAATACAATATATCAAACACATTCACACAACAGCCAAACTCTTCTGGGGAGGGCATCAATTCCAGGCCCACCGACAGAGCCAGGTCTTAGTGGCTCTGCGGAAGGCCAGCAAGGTAGGGATAGTTCTAATCTCCATAGGTAGTTGGTTCCAAAGGGCTGGCACCACCACAGAGAAGACCTTAGCTTGGGGAGCGACCAGCCGACATTGTTTAGTCAATGGAACTCATAACAGGCCAACCCTGTGGGATCTTACTGGGCTCTGGCATGTGGTGGCAGAAGGGGTCTCAAAGGTACCCCACTCCTAAGCCATGTGGGGCTTTAAAGCACCTTAAATTGCACCCAGAAGACCACTGGGAGCCAGTGCAGGTCGCAGAGGACAAATGTTATATGGATGCACTGAGGCACACCCTTAATTACTTGTGCAGCTGCATTCTGGACCAACTGAAGTCTCCGAGTGATTTTCAAGGGTAGAGCACATTGCAGTAATCCAAAAAAGAGGCGATGAGGGCATGAGCGACTGTAAGAAGAGCCTCCCAGTCCAGGAAGGGGAGCAACTGGTGCAACAGGCGAACCTATGCATAGCCCTCCTTGGCCACAGCTGCCAAATGATGGTCTAATTGCAGCTGTGGATCCAAGAGGACCCCCAAGTTGCACATCCATTCTGAGGGAAGCAATTTTTCTCCCCCCAGTATCAACGATGGACAATCAACTGGACCATGGGGGGGGGGCAACATCCACATCCACTCAATCTTGTCAGGGTTGAGTCTGAGACTGTTGGTCCCCATCCAGATCCTCACATCTGCAGACACCAGGATTTCACCTCAACGACATCTCTAGTTTGGCCCAGGGCAGAGATGTACAATTGGGTATCATCAGCGTACAGCCATCAGATGATCTCACCCAGTGGTTTCATGTATATGTTAAATAGGAGAGGCGACAGAACTGAACCCTGAGGAACCCCGCAAGGCAGGGGCCTCAGGTTAGATCTCTGCCCCACTACCAACACCAACTGGGTGTGGTCCGAGAGATAGGATGAGAACCACCGCAACACGGTTCCTCCCACTCGCAACCCCCTAAGCCGCCCCAGAAGAATACCATGGTCAATGGTATCGAACGCTGCCAAGAGATCAAGAAGCACCAGGACAGAGGAAACTCCCCCATCCCGGGCACACCAAAGATCATCTGCTAGAGCGACCAATGCCATCTCAGTGCTGTACCCAGGTCTGAACCCGGACTGTAAAAGATCCAGATAATCAGCTTCCTTCAATTTTGTTTATGTATTGCTTTATCATTTTAATGTTTTTTGGTTTTTAATATTTGTAGGTTGCCCAGAGTTATGTCCAGATGAGATACAAAATAAATAAATAATTAAATATTGAAAGGGATTTGCAAGTAATCAATTTACATAGCTGAGAGAAGTGATCTTGTCCACAGTGTGACACAATAGTGGTATTACAACCTCAGAGCCCTGGACCTATTCACTACTTGCTTTGACTCTTCCAATTCTTAGCATATGATGCCACTTCCAATAGATGAGACCTGTGGAGATGTGTTCTTCTCTAATACAAATAGTTGCCTAATAAATAAAACAGTGCCAGAAAGAATTTTCCCCAGAGGCAATAAAAATATTCCCTATCAGAACAGATGAATACATTCTGACACCAACACATTTTAAATAAATAAAACTGTTGCCATCCATCATATGGAAAGTAGCTTAGTAACTTCAGGAGAAAAAGCTCTTTGTCCAATGTATAATTTCTATGTTCAAAATGATGTCAATTTCCTCTTATATTTTTTGTATAAAAATAACAAAATACAATTAAATACATTTTTTAAAAAACAATAGCATTCTGAGATAGGTTTAAATGGCCATTTAAATATTCCTCTTTCCAGAAAAGGTCATTCTAAAACTCTTCACAGAGCACTTCTACTTTGGAGGACCCAAGAATGACAGGTTAAAGGGGTAGGAATATGCAGGTATGGGTAGAGAATGGAAGTAAGGTATAACCTGAGCTGGGGACAAATTAAAGAGCTGAGTTGACTTTACAATCTGATTATGATGGGCTCTTTTTATCAAAGTAAACTTTAGTTCTGGCAAAGGTTAGGTTCTTGAATTGGAAAACACTTTTTAAAAGTCAGAAAATAAGAGACTATGTACAGAAATATGAATGGCTCTCATCATAATAATCTTGAGAAAACTACTGATGACCTGGCTATTCCCCCAGTTCTTGGGACCCATTGATGGCTGAGAGTCTGTGGGACAAGTATTTGGTTTATATGTTTGTCTTCTGTGATGTATTAAATAGTACAGTTTTTACTTATTTTTTAAATTGAAAGGTGGCTAGGCCATCAGTGGCTAGGCAAACAAAAAACAAACAAACAAACAAACAAACAAACAAACACACAATGAATGAATGAATGAATGAATGAATGAATGAATGAATGAATGAATGAATGAAAAGTGGCTGAAACAAAGTCCACTACTGAATTCATTGAATCTTTTTTCCAGCATGTATACTGCTGATTGCCTGGGGCTAACATTTTCAGGCATATATTTTTTTCAAAGAACAGAAAAAGCAAAAAATAAAAACATATTCCAATTATATAATAGCAGAAGTATTCTTTTAGTTCCACACATAGACTTCAAATATCATTCTGATGTTCAGACACACTGTCTCCTCACCTTTCACACAGAATATTCTTGGAGAGCAAATAACACATTATTCCCCCTTCTTACTTCAGACCATATGTTTAACTATCCTATAGTTAAATAGAACCTATATACCAGGTACGTTTACCAAAGACGCAAAACTCTTAATTTCAAAATTATGACTATTTACCCACTGCTTATACCCACTGCTCTACTTTGTATGATGGATGCAATTTTAGAGCAATGTATGATCTTTGAACACACTCAGTTAGAGACAATGAAATAATGAATTAACCAGATGTGTAGAGAAAACTCATGGAAATAAAACCTTGACACATAATGTACTTCAGGCATGTTTAAATTGTTATGATTTCTGTAGTGCTCATTTTACAAGATTCAAAGGATCACAATTTTTATTTATTATTTATGTATTAGATTTCCCACATACATACACACCTTTAGCAACACTTTGATCTTTTTCCTCCTAATCATTATGAAATTTTATACCACAGACAGAAATTTGACATTCAATTTTATATGCTATTTTTTTTCCAATTTAACATTGTCATAGAATGGAATAGCCATTGCTCAACTACTTCTCCCACGGGTATCCACTGGAGAATTGTTTTTGTTTTTTTCATTAGATCCCAGTTAGATCCAGCACACAAACGTGACCTTTGGTTTGCCTACGATCCTATTTGGTTTTGTTTTCACAGAATAGAGATAGAGATAGATAGACAAAATGTCTTCATCCCTTTCACAAAACCAATTTCCAGCATGATGTTGGCTTGGAAAGAACAGAAAGCAGTTTTCTGGGAGGACAGAGAGAACTATATTCCATGTAACAGTGGATGGATTGGGAAAGGAAAACCTTTGGTTGCAAAGAAAAATGCAAAAGATGGAAGAGAAAAGACAAATAATTAGTGCTTTCTTAACCTGAAAGCACTCTGTATGAAAAGCAACTTTCTTAGCAATTCTGCTTAGAGTTTGTTGCAAGCCAGGGTATACCACATAAAGGAAATTAGGGTTGTGCTGTGGAGGGCAAAAGGTGAGCTTGCCTTGTTGATTCAAAAATGGAACACCAAGAGAACATATAATATGCCATTATGTCTATGGTTTCTAACTTGAACTCAGCATAAATTATTCTAGGAATGTTTGCACAGTCTCTTTTTATATCTCCCTGGTAAGGCCTATTTTGATTGCAAGGCTTCATTACTTTTCTTTTTTTATCAACTTTACTTCTCCCGTGAAGATAATCTTTTTTGTTGTTATTGCAATTTTTTTTTCAGAGAAAGCAAAAATAAAACATACTGCACCACTTGTCAAAGCAATGAAGTAGGCTGCAGAGGAAATTCCTGTTTATTTAAGGAATGGGCTGTGACTTGAAAGAAACAAAAGAGAAATGATGGTGATGAAAAAACATGTACTAACTTTCTACTTGCTTCATAATTCATAAAGTATGTTTTGTATTAACATAGAAAAATTAGAGCATGTCCTTTCTTTGTTGAATATAAAATGAATTGATAGGTGAATTGACTACTTAAAAATATGGATGATTTTGTTGTTAAGACAAAAGTAGAAGTAAAGTCTTATTAAAAGTATGGTAGCAACAAACATGCCCATCATAGCTTATTTTAAGTTCCTTGACTGAAGTGATACCATTTGTTTCATGAATTCATGATCCATAGTATTGAACTATGAATATACTGCTCTATTTTGAAGACTGAGCACTTTACAAGTAATAGCATAAAAATTTACTTCAGATTCCTATTCTTTCCCATCTCTTTTCCTTTTTTCAGAAACACTACCCCTGATTCAAGAGGACAGTCCAGTTAGCTTTTCAGGCTCTGATCCAATATTCTTTTTAAAAAAACTTGGCAAATTGAAGAAACATGGACTTCAGCTCCCCAAATTCTGGATGCTGACTGGGCAATTCTGGGAGTTGATATCCACATCTCTTCAAGTTGCCAAGATTTAGAAACACCACTCTAGTACAAAAATACCTTTTCTTTGGGAAACATGCAAAAAAGGTTCACTCTGAGACAGTATAGAATCCTAAAAAATATGTTTCTTGGTTTTATTTCTTCTTGCATTTATGTCATAACATGGATAGTTTAGATGGCTCTCTTCTTTCCACTTGCTGGATGAGAAATAGTGGCTGACCCAATGAGAAATACAATTTAGAGAGGCATAGACTAGTCTTCTGTTAGCCATTATCCCCACCACAGTTTATCTATCAAACTAACTTTAATATAGTCATTTGTGAATGAATGTGAATGTGTTTGAATTAGGTTGAGGAAAGCATCAGGTGGATGTCCTCCTCCTGCAAACTTGATTTCATTTTAAAGGAAAATAGAACAGAAACACATTATAGAAAATGTTGCCTAATTTATCATATGGTTAAATTAAACCAATTTCATAATCCCTCACACATATGTGGAAAGCTTTACCAAGGTGCCCGACAACTTGGGAAGCTGTTATGCACCTTGACTTTGGGGTAACATTTTCTACACTGAGTTTATCTTAGACATTGGGACCCTAGACTTGAGAATAATGTATTCTATCATCAGAGGGTTCTCTGAAACCCTTCTCCCATGTTTATTCCCTTATGGCTATCATATCTTCAGTGTCATTAAAGTCACATGCTTCTCTTTTAATCCTGCAAAGTGCTATTATTGAAATTATGGCCAGGAGAACATCACACTGATAGGTGATGGGTGTCCCTTCCCTTAAATGCTGTCATCTGATGGGACATTGGCTTCTCTGTAGCCCTTTAGAATAGACTCCCATCTAAGATGTCACAGGCCTGTACCCTATTTGAAAGTCCTAAGGGCCTGAATTTTCCCCTAAGCATTGACCTAGAATGAAGGTTGAGTCAGAAGGTTAATAGTCTGATTGGGCTAAAACCTGGTGGGCAAGGATGTTTGGTTTTTAGCCTTTTTCTTTTTTTGGTTGTGGTGAGCTGCCCAGGGTCATTGTCTGAAATAGGTGGCCATGTTCTTTAAATAAAATGAGTACAATTCTGCCATCACAGTGCTATATGGCCTTTTGGCCATTTTTGTTTGCAATGCATAAATGTATCTTTTCAAACTGCATGCCTGGCCTTTATAACCATAAATCACAAATATATATATATATATATATAGCAGCTGTTTTAGCCCAGGAAGGGCATCCTTGCAATGTGTGCAGTTTGAATTCAAATACTGTGATGGTATACTATTTCTTAGAAAACACCTAGGAAATCTGGTTTCCAGAAGCATGGTGAAAATAGAATGAAGTTTGGTTAACATGAGGGTCCCCTGTTTAGTAATAAGGTAAAAAATAGAACAGTTATTTGACAAATGAAATGGAAAACATTAATTGCAGGTTAGGAATTGTAAAAAGGTGACAACACAAAGTGTTCCAAAATATTGTTGTGAGTGTAAATAATAGAATTAAAATTTTAGAGTTTTTAAAAAATGTAGGCAGTAGTTAGAATAGTTGGTACTCATCAAATGTCTAACCCTAAAGACTTTGCTATCCATTACTATGAAACGTTTTTAATGCCATCATGACATTTTACACGACAACTTATCTAAAGAAAGATCCATTTAGCCAGCATGAAGACAAAAACAAAGCTGACAAAAGTGAAACTATAAATATCTAGGATCCTTTCCAATTGTAAGTAAGAAAAAAGAATTGAACACAAAGCTTCACAAAGGAAGTTATATTTGAAACTAAATGTTTGAATGCCAGGACTAAGGGAAAGTAGTTCAAAATGAGAAGACAAATTCCTTTAAAGAAGGAAAGGAATTAAGTTGCTTTTAGGGGGGCATGGGAAGGCCACTGTAGATTTAGCAAATAGATTTACTAACCTTCTGAGAACAGGCTAGACTGTTAAAATAACAGGTCACACTGGGAACCTGGGATATTGCCCCACTCAGAAGACAAAAAGAAGAGTAAGAAGGTCTTGTATCTTACAGTTGGCAGCTGCAAGATTTCTTCTTTATTTATTTATTTATTTTATTTATTTATTAGATTTATACCTCACCTCTCTTCCCCAGTCAAGGGGAACTTGAGGCAACTTACAGTACATTTAAAAATACAATAGTAAAATGAACTTTAACTTTAGTAACTTCTAAAATAAACATACTGTAACTCAAACATCTGCATCCTTGAATGATTGTGTGAAGCTTCTAACTTTAGTATTATCCAGGTGCAGCCTGAATTTCTTATAAATTGGCAGTAGGGTTATACAAAATGGCTGAAGGATTTTTCAAGGTCCCCCCCCACCCCCAATTCTGGCTGTAATGGTGAAATTAGTTGAACATCATCATTCAACATAGACCTGAAGATTTCCCAGTAGTCTAAACAAAGGAAAATAAAACAAAACCCACAGTATTACATTAATATTGCTTTGGATTTCGTCACTAAGCAGGGCCTAAGTGCTCCCTTCCAACTTTGTGAATATATTATTCTAAAATCTAGATATTATTTTGACGTTCCATTCATATTTTAATAAATATTAGGAAAACTATTTCATCACATTAAAGAGAAATGTTTGAACAATTCTGTGAGAAACTTTGGTGTATCCACGTGGCAAAAGTTAAAAATAGCAAGGTGGGTGGGCTAGCTAGTATTTCTGTGTCAAAAACACTAATCCCTCCATTCTGAAAAACTGAAAAGGTCTCAGCTTTAGCACTAACAGGAAATCTACATGGTTTACTCCTTTTTTTCAACAAACCTTCTCAATTTTGCTTTGATGAAAGGCATAAAGACTGCTGCATTAAGAAGGAAAATATGAGACTTATTAGCTAAACTACCTCAATGATGTTCTTAAGCATCAGGATTGAAGGATATATATGCATGCATTCTTATTATCTATTTGTTTTTCATCTTATAAATTCACCCACAGCTACAGTAATTTATTGAATAAATCATAGTGCCTGAATTCACGTATCACGTTAACCCCGTAAAATATGATTTAAAGTGATAAAGATTTGATTCATTAATGTAAGACTTCCATTTCTGTTTAGTTTAGAAATCACTTGTAAATCAAGAGGTCCTGATGTGCACATGATATATACTTTGTTCATTTCAATAGAAAATGGAGTTTGTGTGCATTGTAGTGCATCTTTGTTCTTTTGAATATCTTAAGCAAACTCTAATCTTGCAATCCTGTATTGATTTAATTGGAATTAAGATCAAATGAACTCATTAAGATTTATGTGTAGGTAAACATGTCTGTGTTTCCAATATATCTAAAACTTCTTCATGCAAAGGAGAGTAAGACTGTCAACCCACATTCATTTACACCTGTAAGGTTAAGCAACACTGTTGACCCCATCATGTATGTCCACATGTGAAGCACGTGCATATGCAAAAGATATCCTCTGTGACTTTCTGCTGGCACTTCAACTATCACTAATTGACTAATTCTATAAAATACCATGTATATTCATGACATATAGCTAGGTGGCATTACTTAGGTTACTGTCAGGTCTTGCCTCGCTTATAATCCAAGAGATGAAAGAACTATTGAAGCGCAAGTCTTCAAATAGGAAAACGTTTATTGGACACAAGTGACACACAAGAAATCAAAGCAAATTCTGAATAAAACCTGAGAAACAATAATAGTTAAAAGTGTATAAATCCCTCCCCATGACATCTTCAGGGAACTCAGCCAATCCACAGGTAGCATGATGTTTTTGTAATGACCGTCTGGCCATTGGACAAGGTACTGGTTCCCGTCATCTGTAATGGAAACATTCCAGAGATACCCACCCCCCTACTTGTACCAGTTAGGAAGAGGAAAAGAAAGTTAAGAGAGAAAAATGAAACCTAAAGTACTGTCTAAAGAATATTGCAAATCCAATTCCCCCTCCCCAGAATAGAAACTTAAGTAAGAAACGAAACTTAACCTATAGCATATAGAAAGTTACAACCCAAACCCTCCCCCCACCCCATATCTCCAAATGAATGGCAGATCTTTGGGGATCCGACTGATACATAGGAATAAGAACCCATTTTTTATCAGTCAATTGGATCAGAAGATTATGCAATCTCTGTTGTTGATATAATTTTTATGATTGGAATGTAGTATTTACCTGAGATGTCATGAGTTATTATTGTAACTAGTTGGATTTTAGTTATTGTATACTATACAGAGTTGCTACTGTATAAATCAATTAAATAAACTACAAACAAAAGAGACCTCATCCTTCATAAGAGGAATGAAGAAGGAGAAAAGGTACTGTACCTGGAGCAAATATTTGTTCAGGATTCAGTTGCGACATCAAAGCGCAGATCTAAGATATAATTAATCAATTAAAGAAGGATTAACAATAGAGCTGAAGGGAACAGGTTTAAGGAAAACACAATCTGAAATCAAAGGTCCTTGGTGTTCGCTGAGCTTGGTTGTTTTTTGTTTTTGTTTTTGCATTACCCAAACTAGATAACATAATCAGTGCTGTTGCATTGTTGCACAATTACTAAATTTGGGCAATAAAACATATGCAAGAAAACAACAAAGCTCAAAGAGTACACCTCATTTCAATCTTGAGTTACAAATATCTATACTCTATCAGTATTATCTGAAATAATAGGAGACAGTGTGAAAATAATACTGGTAGTTGGGGTAGTTGAGTTGCTATTTCTTTCCTGAAGTTCTACTCATGTTCTAGCCAAGCAAAATTGGAGAGTTTAAGCATAATTTGACAAAACAGCTGCACAATTCAAGAAGCCAAGAAATATGAGGAAAAGCATGAAGCATTTGTTTCTGGCTATAAGGAATTAGAATAAAAGTTAGAGAGAAATAATTCAATTGAATAATGGTTTATTTGAATAGGTGAGATTATTTTGCTTGGATTTATTTTCTATGTTCATTGAATGCAACTTCAGCTTTACACTTTTTAAAGATTTCATGTCTACAGTTCTATTTTCTTTTTGCTATTTTTTTTAAGTAACATAATACTTTCTCCATTACTACTTTTTGATTCTCATATAAATATATAAAATACACCATTAGTGTAGATTCCCATGTTTCAGTAGCATTCTATAAAATCATTCTTTCATTCTATTCCAATGACAGATTCTTTCGTTATCTGATTTCCAGAAATACTGGTTTTGAAATGTTAACATCATGGCTATGTGAACAAGATTGCATAAACTGCTGAGGTCTCCAGCTTTATTGCCACCAGAACATTTGGCCTTTATTCTCTGCTTCCATACATTAGACATATGTCTGAAGATTAAACTAGACTGCATCTATCGGGCTTGCCTACAAAATTTGCAACATGTTGTCAATTTATGCCCATCTGTATAGGGCATTTGAATATCAGCAACTGTTTTATATCTAAGCACTTTGTTCAGTTGTGCACCCTGATTGCATGATTGTGCTAACAGCATGGAAAACCTATAGGAGAGCCGGTACTTGACATTTGGATGACACTCTCCTGGCTTCATAAACAACTAATTTTGTCTTAAGTGGAGTGACAGAAAATATGTAAGGATTATTTCAAATTCAGTCCACATTCAGTTCACATACAAGCAGACTCATCACCAAGAACAAAGTAGGTAAAAAAAATAGAAAATACTTCTGAATCAATATAGTTTTATGAATAGATAGTGCTGGATTTGATTCAGCCAGGACAACTGGCTCTGATATATTTTTGCATTTTTCAGCAAGCTTTTCATGGATAGCAGTTGTTATGTTAAGCTGTCTCTGAACTTAGCTGAGTATTCTTATACTTTCTTGCTAGGATGTTTATTTTGGATGCCAGTATTCTATATGGCTGATAAGAAGAACTTTTGGGGTTTTCATTGTGGGTAAGGATATGAAGAATGAACCTGATTGTTGTTGCATTATCAACACTGAAGCATGGCAGTACACAGTCTAATTCCTGAGGTGTTTCCTGTTCTTATTTCAGTCTTTTTCCTCATAAAGGATGATTCCTGTAACAGAAAAGAATTAATATTTAATATATGTTCTAGCGATTCCTTTTCATTGATTATTTATTTTGGGGGCGGGGAGAGAATTACTTTTTGTCCATAAGAAAAAGTATTTAAAAACCATACAACTAAACTTTATTAACACAAATTTCAGGTGTGGAGTATGCAATCAACAACTGCCTATATCTAACGTGCCACATTTCAGGAGCTAATATCTTGGTTTTAAATTGTACCATGCTTTCTAGAGTATTGAAAGGTCTTCTATAGAAGGCAGGAAAGAAGAAGTATTTATACTTGGTGTTCTATTTTTTTTTATCTATTTTTTTTCACAACTAAAAAGTTCAAAGAAATCCTCCAAGAGTAATCAAGTCAAGTTATGAAGATACATTGAAGAGAACTCCAGGGAAACTGAAAGGAACGGCTATTTGATTCTATTATGAATCTTCATAATGAATCCATACAGACATACTGTATTCTATGCAATATATTGCAAATGTAAAGGGAAAGAAAAAGCTATCTAAAGAACCAAAGAATTTTAGAAAACTAATTTTGATATGCTAATCAGACTGGAACAGAGCAAAACTCCTGTGACAGCATGGATAGTTGATTACTAAATGTTGGTTTCACTGGATATCATTATAATTCTTTCTTTGGGGTATCAGAGGAACAGAAAACATGATAATTGTAATAAACATGTATAAAATCATTAGATGCTTAATGACAGCACAGTACAAATACTGACAATGAACAGCATTAATGTTAAGTTTTACCCAGCAAATTTCCTTTTAAATAATATTGGGTATGAATTACATTCAGTGTTGTAATGTTTCATGATGAAAAGATTGCATGTAAAGAGATTATTTCACATTTTAAACAAATATGTATTGCTCATTAGCTGGGATTGCAGCAGGTGGCAAGACCTGACCAATCTTGCCTAAGCTTGAAAACTAAGCAGGGTCAGGTTTGATTAGTATTTGGATAGAAAACCAAATGAGAATTCAAGGGTTGTAGGCTAAAGAGACAAGTTGGAAAAAAATATCCCCAAAGAAGTCGGTAGCAAATTGTTTCTGTGCTGTTGCCAAGAAAACTGCACGCAAGTGTCAATGTAATCACCAGGAGTCAAGTTCAATTTGAAGGCATCTTTACTTTTTATCAATAGTTGAAAAGTTACTATAATCCAGTTTTAATTACTTGCAGTTCATAGACTCTGGAAAATCTTTTGTGTTGAATATGTAAAATGTGCACACACACAAAAAGCTTGTCTATATCAGAAAAATAGCTGTAATTGTACAAAAATTGTAATTCTTAGATATATAGACAGTAAATTAACCACATTAATTTAACTTTATATTTAAGTTAAATGAAATCATGTTTTTATTCTAAATTCACCCAGTACTTTCCTCTTTGATCTGACCATGTATTTAAAAATGTTGCCCAGTCACATCATTCAACAGTCTGGTGTGATCCTTACCCACAAAATGCTTACCATTGAGTCATAAGAATTAAACTTATATATGTTCATGTCCATAAAGCTTATATACAGAGAAGAACATAGTCTGCTATTGGTCCAATATACGGCACAATATATCTTTTAAATGAAAAAACTTCATAGGTCCACAATGAAAAATAACTCTATCCTCTAGAGATTGGACTAATTCCTATGAAAATCACAAATTCTCCAAGTTACGTCTATATCCTATTGTAAAATTTTATTTGTTTGTTCTGAATAATTTATGAAGAGATCCATTAATATGCTCTTTTATTGTATTACATTATTTTTTTTTAAAAAAAAACCTTGTTCACTTTGGAGCTTAAACATTTGCTTTCAAAATTAAAATGCTTAGTGCTCTTTATATACCTGCATTCCTTCATCTGCAAGAAATACTTTTTATAAGGCATAGTCACAGTTTCATTTCTGCTATGGTTGGATGATGCAACCATAAGTAGAAGAAATACTAAGATCAGTCAAATGAATTTGTGGTCATTATTGTCAAAGGAAAAGCAAAACAAAAGTTTATAAATTTCTGCCTAACTTAACAACATTCTGTCTTATCATCTTGCCAATAATGTTAATATTTGATTTTGTTATTGATATGGAGAAGTTTTAAGAAAAAGATACTTAAGACAAAATGATATAGAGATATTCACTATGGATTAATTTTTTTAACAAATTAATCTTATGCATGGTCACTTAGAAATGAATTCAAATGAATCAGTCTTAATACAGTATATATAGTGTGGTATAGTTTATATATAACCCATATTGTTTTTAGCAATATCATAGTTCATGCATGTTATTGTCATAGACTTTTACTACCAATTTTTGTGATGTTAGACTTGTATATGCTAATGTAAATGTTGCCAGCTACTTGTGTTTAATTGGGCTGCTGTGTTTTTGTGGCTATATATATCGTCTTAAAAGTGACAAAGCTGAAGCATTGACCTGGTTCTTTTTCTGAAGTATGGTCATCCATTGGGAAAATATGTCTGAGGCCAATGAGGTATGTAACTGGCTTTCATAGCTGACAAGCCTGGAGCCAGCACTCACTTTCCTTTTGTATCAGCCAACCGCCATATTAGTTTGACTCAATCCAACCTGATAATACCAATATTTGTGATAATTAAAATAATGGCAGTTAAACAAAGCAGGTCATCTCTATCAAAAAATTCTTGTACACAAAATTATCTCTTTCAGAAGGTTAACAGGATTAAATTAATGATTTTGAACCTTTGGTTCCCTGGGAACTGCATAAATATCTCCATTTTAATATCAGTCTATATCAAAATTCTTGTTGAATAGACTGTTCTATAATATATTAATGATGCAGAACTAATAATAAAAAGAAATCCAGGCATGGTGGTGAGGAGAGCCTATTATTTCATCTTTATTATTATCTAGGAGTGAAGTGATTCAAGGAATTCAACAACTTTAAAAACATTTTCAGACATTTTTAAAATGTCAAGAAAACAATTATTTGCTTTTACATGTTTTCAGAGTAGAATATTGGGATGTTCCTTATAGGTCGTTTAAATGCAGCCTGGTGTTTAGCTTGCTTTAAAGCACAAGTGAGCAACTTAGTGTGTGCAAGTACCCCCTGAAAACCATTTACAGTTATTTATTCATTTATATAAGACATTTTTGGAACCACTCCCAGCCATAATACTGAGTTATAATCATGCTGTTGCTGAAAATCAGCAATATTGTTTCCCGTCATTCTGAGACAAAAAACATGCAAAAGCAAAAAGTGTAAATCTTCCAATAAGTTTGCAATCATTAAAGAAACAAAAGTAAACCTTATTTCTCTTAAGGGAGAAAACAAAGCAAAGCAAAAACAAATCTGAAAACCAGGAAAATTCTGTCTGACCAGAGGGTGAGCATATAACTTTCTGTTTGCATAATGCTACCTCTTCACAGTGGCTTTTAAGCAGGTAAAATGGCTGTGAGAAGATTGTGACTGCATTTTTAGGAAAATTGATTATGTTGCCTGACAGATTGTGTTTTTTTAATAATGTTTTTATTTTTAAGACATTTTGGATCTGGTTATTTTATAGTATGGTTTTTTGTGTGTGTGTGTTTTAACTGTCTATGACACCAAGAGAAATATGACTGACAGATCTCAAAAGAACAATAAATAAATAATAAACATTTTTATTCATGCTAGAAGTTAACCCTGAAAAAATATTTACTGGCTTGACTGAATAGTACTTAAAGCAAATATTAAAACAGTCAAAAATTATGGCAAGCTCGTGTATTTAATAAGATCTTATTGAGTTAAAGTAAAATGCTTCCTGCTTCCTGTAAACCTTTATCCACTTTTTCTTCACTGTTCAGAATATTAGCTATAAAGCAGGCAGTTGGAAATAGGTTTCTAATAGAAAGAATATCAAACATTCATTACTACTAATGGAAATACGAAAAAGGGACCATTTCTGTATCACTAACATTCTTGCAAACAAATACACAATCATAGGGCTATGTGATTGGGCTTGCATTTGTATCTAAGACATTGTTGCCCTCATCAGTTCAAAGTAATGTAGTTTAAAATGGGAAGCACATTTGCTAATATAGTATAATATAAGATATAGAGGAAGATTTTTAATTATTCTTTTTTTCCTGAGAGTGGGAAATAACTAAAATTCAGGGATTTCTCGCTCACTTTCAAGTTATCCCATCTACAACCAAAGACAAAGTACCATCCAGACCTTGGCTACGAAAAACCCAGAGCCATTCAATCTTGACAGGGTTGTGTTGAAACTATTTCTTCCATATCCAGACACTTGGAGCCTCCTGGGACTTGCCCAATATTGCCACAACAGCACCTGTCTGGTAGGGATGAAGATATATGATTGGGTATGATCAGCATATGGATAATACCTGACCCCATACCAATGGATGATTTCCCCCAGTGTTTCATATAAATTTTCAAAAGAAGAGGTGAAAGCTTAAACCGTTATGCACCCTACATTGCAGGACCCTGGGACTCTATCTCTTCTTTCCTACTAATACAAATTTAAAATTGCCACAGAGAAGGAAAGAAATTATTTATAACCCAGTGCCACTTGTTCCCAACCCCCAAAGCCAATCAAACATGATATAATGGTTTAGGTGATAAAAGGCCTGTGAGAAGTCCAAGAATGTTATAATGATTGCACTATCACCCATCCTGGCCTACCAAAGGTCATTGACAAGTGTGACCAATGTTGTTTCAGTGCTGTATCCTGATCTGAACTCAAACTAAAAAGGATCTGGATAATCTGCTTCATTAGGGCCCTTTATAGCTGTGTACCAACTACCCGTTTAGCAACCCTACCTAAAAATGTAAGATTGAAGATTGGACAAAAGTTGTCTAATATTTTGAGATCCAAGACCCCACTACTGCAAAGAGGCATTAATCACTACTTGGACCCAATCACATGCCACTTCCTGGGAGACATTAACAAACCAGGAGGAGCACGGGCCAAGAACCCAAGTGGTTAACCCCACAGCATGATATCCTTGTATACTTCCCCAAAAGCAGCTTATTCAAGAACTTCCCAAAAATCAGGGGTCATTTATATGTCCTTCACTTCTGAACGGTCTGCCCAGCCAGAGTCCAACTCTGAGCAAAGTTGAGTATATGTTGGCAATTATTCTCACAGCTCCCTGCAAGAGCTCTCCCAGGTCCTCCTTCTTCAGGAAGAATCTGGTTATCCAAAATAGGGCAGCTAGCCAGCTATCTGCATATGCAATAATTGTGCAGAAGCAGTTACTTTTATCATCACAAAGTAAGTCTTAATATGGGCTTTTATCCCTGCTCTGTCAGTCTGCTCTTGGTACTTCTCGTGTCGCTTCATTTCTCTGAGCCACCCAGAAAATGGGGCTTTATGAAATCCATGTACACAGACAGTCAACATAGGTAGGATTCAACCTGTCACCTGGTCATTCCAAGCTGTGATAAGACCCTCTGCCGAATCATGAAAGAAGAGTTTTGGGGAAAACTCCAAGCTCTCTCAGAAATAACACTGGGCCCAACTGGGGTCTGGGATGTGAAAAATAAGCTAGGCTCCATTTCCTTGTGGTGGGCAGTGACTGTAAAGAACTCTAGAGCCAAGATAGAGTGGTAGAGGACCAATGTCTCCCAAAGCCAGATCACTGTCACCACTGTTAAGATGCAAACATCAGGTATAATGTGTGACATAATCTTATGTAAAGGAAAATGCAAGAATAGTAAATGCAAAAGCAAAAGGAAGATTGTTTCTTAGATATGCCTGTGACACTGTGATATAAGAACTAGTAGCAAAATTTTGGTGTGCATTGTGCATTGTGACTTTATATAAGTCAGGGTGTTTGCAGACCACATTTTTTCCATTTCCTCTTTAGTAGATTATTGAAAAATGTATAAATATGTGGGGGGAGAGATTATGGAATATTTTGTGTGAATGTGGAATTAAAGGTTGCTTGACGAATATGAAAAAATACTAAGTAAAACAGATGTAATAATAAACTAAATCTTGCTGAATGGTCTAGCAATAAGCAATTGTGTTCTCCCAAAGCAGATGTCTGGTCCTTTGTTTTATGACAAAAATGATCCCCTTCATTCTATTTTGAGGAACTGTAAAGAGCTGAACATTTTTAGTAAACATAATTGTGATTCTCATTAATGACATCTCATTGTGCAAAAATGATAAACAGGCTTTCCTGTTATATTTTTTATCATAGCACTGCTAATTTGTCCTTTTCACAGCTCTTTTTATATTTCATATTTTACAGAAAAAAATAAATCATTCACTCCCAGGAATAACATAAATAGATTTGTTTTGGTTTTTCCATGAAAACAAAATAAATGCCAAGTGGGTTATTTGTTTTCATATACTCAGTTTAAAAAAAAAGTTGGCCTTCTCTACTTTGTCCCATTTAAACAAACATGTGTGTGTGTGTGTGTGTGTGTGTGTGCAATTTACAATAAAATTAAACTAAGTAAATAAAGCCTAAACCAAAAATGTCAGTAGATGCGGTTAGTAGATTTATTTTTCATGTATTACAAATGTCATGACTTACAGCACTTCCTCAAAATAGACGAAAACCCCTTGGATTTCAGTAGGAATTTGCTTCATAATACAACTGTATTTATATATTGCTACAATGCAACAAAAATAATTTGATGTATTTATTTTTTGTTGTTGCAAAGTTTTTACTACAAGTCACTTCTTATACAATGCCTAACTTGCTGAATTTTTATTTTATAAAAATTATAACAAATTATATAAAAAAAATATAAAAACATATTTTATATACGTTCTGAATTACATGTTTACCATAAACCTTAAAAGATGATGTGATGGTGAAAGAAAAAGTTGTCATAAACAGGGGTGTTAAACCCATGTCATTGTGGCTGTGTCATGTGATGTATCGGGACCTTTTCCCCGTCGTTAAATCAGGCGTGGGCATGGCCAGCACCTGATGCATCCTGTCCAGGAGTTTGACGTCCCTGTCATTAACCATTAAGAACTGTGTAGATGAACTGCATGGAGTAAAAGTTCTAAGTGAGAGATCACATGGTTGGAACAATAATGAAATTTTACACACACACACACCTCTCTCTCTCTCTCTCTCTCTCTCTCTCTCTCTCTCTCTCTCTCTCTCTCTCTGTGTGTGTGTCTCTCCGTGTGTGTGTGTCTGTGTGTGTGTCTGTGTGTGTGTTATAGGAGATAAACAAGCATCTTGATAAGGGAAAATCTCCTTCCATGCTTATGACAGAAATGCCCAGCAGGCTAGAAAAACATTTGGAGGGTAATAACATTTTGAGTGCTGTTTACGCAGTTTGAATAAACTTCATAATGACAACCACCTGTTCTGGGGAAGGAGCAGGCATTTTTCGCTGAGCATCTTTAATTGGAAGCCTTATACAGTTTTTGAAATCTTATTCACAGCTTCCAGAATTACAAAAATACTTTACACATTCATAGGGCTCCAAATCCTATTGTGTTTCCACATTAATGCATAGCTTGGCTTATCATGCATTTAATTACTCCACAATAAACTATACTAAAAATATCAAAACATCAATTTCTTCTTGTTTTTTAAATTATTGTCAGAATGATGTTCTCTTTGGAAAACTAACAGTAAATAACTGAAAATTGCAACAAAGGGAATCATGGCATGCAAATTTACCTCCTACTGAAAATAATATCAAAGGGCCCATTGAAGCTTATATAGTTGGGTTTCACCCAGGGTTTTCAAATGTGTGCATTAAATAACATTTTAAATACAAATAGACATATAAAATAATTTGTAGAGCAGGAGCAATGATACTGCATAAACAATACCAGCTGCATAACAACATATGATAGCAACACATTATTTAAAAGGGGAAAAAAACAGAAATTGTGAACTTAAAACGAGGTAAACCTCATGAACAGATGGAACAACAGATAATTAAGAAATAAAGTTCAAGCAGGGCTAGCAGTACAAATTAGGGAAAATATTAGGACATTCTAATTAGGTTACACACATATAAAATATTTATAGTACTGACTGAAACCTTCAGAAACTTTACCTTTATCTGTTGATCATGAAAACTTTTGGCACATAATTTATGCTTTTGTTCCCCAGCAATGGCTGAACTGATAAAAAATAAACTGCATTTTCTAATACATGGTATACCTGAAGGAGTGTATATATTCCCTGAATACTAAAACAAGGATGACTGAACTATATTAGATTGTTAGAAATCTATTTTGGAAGTAAGCAGTTGTTCTTTGTATTGAACCCTATGACTTAACAAGGTTCTTTTCCACATTTGATACTCATAGTAAATATTGTTACTTGCTTTTTTATTTTTTGCTGGAGGGACATGTTGAGGCAAATCTGCATTGAAATTGTAATAATTTGAAATTCAATTTATGCTGTAATGCTATTGCAAATTGATATTAACGACAAAACAGACATGTCAACTTGATACACCATAAGAGTGGAACAGTTTGTTGCTACTAACAGCATTCATGCATTCATGCCTGTCAATTTTTTTGTCTCCTCTGCATACAGATTAAAGTTTTATATAAAGTTTATTAGTATTCTAGAGAGCAGGGTCCCTTTGCATGATAAGGTTCCTGACTCTTTGCCCCCTGTTTCAACCGCACAACCTCATGACTAATGATTGATTACAATAATGCTGTTGGTCATGAATCTATATGCCTAAGGCTGCAGTAACCTTCATTTTAAATTTTCTCAGAGCATCCTCAGTAACACCTTAGCTTCTATTATACCAGTAATAGCTTTTTCATAAGTTAGATATGTTTGTCAGCCCATAGTCTTATGTTTTCATTGAACATAATTTTTCCCACAGGTTTATCTGAACCTATTGAGTCTGAACTCTTAGAATTCCCACTAAATACAAATAGCTATCTGTTTACTGCTTGAGTCTGAGAAACCCGCTAGTAGAAAAAGAATATTTTCAGTAACATTCTTCTGGCTCTAATGGTGGTAGTATCAGGATAAACTTTTTTCTCCAACCCAAATTATACTTTTCTGCTGCTAGTTATTTTTAATGTTTCTGCTTGGAATTGTGTTTAATCTTATATTTATTAAAATGAATTATTGTAAGCTAAGATTATTGCTTAGAAACTGGTTATATTAGTCAGCAGACCGCAAACTTTCTGGCTGGGCAGACCAGCAGTGGGGCCAGCACTGGGGGAGAAGATGGTTTCACACATAAGCCCAACACTTATGCAAATGGAGTTTCATGTAGTTGTCCGCCACTTGCCCAATATCAGGCCACAGACCAGAGATAGCTAAACTAGCTTCAAGTGAGCTATTTTTTTTTAAAAGTGAACTACTGCTAAAATTGTATTTATTTATTTGTTTGTTTGTTTGTTTATTTATTTATTTATTTATTTATTTATTTATTATAATCAAACCCAATTCTCTAGGACTCAGGTGGATCACAACAATAAAAAGACAACCATAAAATATTAAAACATTAAAAACAATTAAGACATTAAAAAACCCCTTAAAATTACTAAAATTTCCAAGGGTCACGCTAATCTGGCCCACTGGAAGAGCCAGGTCTTCAGTGCTCGGCAGAATTGTCTCAAGTCTGGACACTCTGAAACTTCAGAAGTAGATCATTCCAGAGGGCTGGGGCCACTGCAGAAAAGGCCCTCCTCCGTGGAGTCACCAGGCGACACTGCATGGCCAATGGTATCCGGAGGAGGGCCACCCTGTGCGAACTTATGGGGCGCTGGGAGGCAATTAGTGGCAGGAGGCGGTCTCGTATGTAACCCAGTCCAATGCCATGTAGGGCTTTAAAGGTAACAACCAGCATCTTGAATTGGATCTAGAAGCCTACTGGGAGCCAATGCAAACCAGTGCAAATTATACTATTTATATTAAATTTTACTATTTAACAGATGCTGCATAATAGAAATTTGAAATGTCATAGTTCCCTATAATGTCACAAAAAAAATCCAGTTTTTTTTTTAAATATTAATAAACATAAAATACAAAAACAAACATACAAAACGATCATAAACAAAAGATGTAACAGCACAAAGCATTTTGCCATGTTGGAAGAATAAGTCTTCCATATCGTAGTTTCATAATATCATTCCCTAATATCCTCTAAAGTACATATTATTATCATATACAATATACCTTTCTACATCTGTTACATTTCAATCTTTCTAGTCTCTACTTCTTCTTTCCAACCATTTATACCATCCATCCCAGCTTAAGTAGTAGTCTGATTCTCCCTTATCTTTTAACATCATCGTTAATTTATCTGTTTTGACACATTCTAATATCTTATTTATCAGTTTTTCTTTTGATGGTATCATTTCTATTTTCTAGTGCTGGGGGAATGTGATCCTGGCTGCCGTAATTATACAGTATGTGTTAATAGGTATGCTGTTTTTATTCCCGTCAATTTCTTTTGAATTTGAAGAAGGCAAATTGGTTTTTGAAATCTATTTCAAAATCAGAGTAACATTTTAGTCAAGTTAACATTCTTTTTGGCCCTAGCTAAAAATTATCTAGTAAGGAAAGGTGTATGCACCTGTATGAATTATCTAATATTTATTACAATAATCTTTTCAGCAGACAGCAGTTTCCCACAGTTACACTGAAACTTAATGGGCACTATGAGGAAACTCCTTCTACTTATTCAGATTAGAAAAGCATGGCTAGCCAATCCACCCATCCATCCCAAAATACTATTAATAGGCGTTGATAGCAGACAGAAGAAAGATTTCTGTCCAAATAATGACTCTTATCCAAAATGTGACATGATTTACCTAGAAATGATGAGAAGCATGGTCCAACATAATGTAAAGTGCGAAATCAGAGAGGGCTTACTGTCTTTCTTTATTTTGTATAAAGAATGATATTTACATTAAAACAATAGTCTTGTAAGTATAATCAAAACTAATTTTGAGGGATTTTACCTTTTATAATCCCAAAGTCATAGTACAACAGAAAATCATGGAAAAGAAGAAACCATGTAATGAATTGTATGTAGTGTTCATATTTTGGTATTTTTTAGTTCAGTCATAAAACAATTCCCTCAGAAATGACATTGGCACACACCATCTATATCTATAAAAGAGAAGTGGGATGAGGATGTTTCTTTGCATGTGCTCTATATAAACTTTCAGTTCTGCACCAATCTACCTCAAATTTGGCAGATACGTAGTAAAGTGTAGTAAGATCAGCACAGTCGGGGTCTCCAAAGGGTAGGTGTCCTTTTTGACCCCTTTTCTGGGGCGCAAAGAGGACACTCTTCAATAACAAGCAGCAACTCTCTACTGCACATGTGCAGATTTGGCAACATTTTTAAACTGAGCCGCTTTCGAATGGCTGCGGTTGGCAGCTGCACAGCTTATTAGCCACAAAGACACACCCCACCCCACTTTCCACCGGCGATGGGCCCAAGACGGTCAGAGGAGCCCACCCCGCCAAATAAGGTTGCCCGACTGCTGCCTGTCTTCTGCCAGCGGTGCAAGGCAACCACTCCGAGCACCTGTCCCACTGCCGCCCGTCTTCTCCCAGCGGCTCAGGCACTATGAACACCCAGAGCCGCTGTTTGACAGGCAGGCGGCCGCCCTAAGAGCAGGCAAGTGTTTCCCCTTGCTTTCGGGGCAAAGAGAGCTCTACCCCCACTGCCTCCGCTGTTGTCGCAAGCTCCCAACCACTATCCTGGCGGCTGTTGACCTTTCCACTCGACAGGAAAATGGTCGGGAGGCGGAAACAATGTCAGAGCCACTGGGGGTGCAGCTCCCTTTGCCCCATGACCAAGCCCGAAGGCTGCCTGCTCCTACAACCGTCACCTGACCGGGTGCCTGCTCTTACAAGGGACGGAAAGGAAAGGGGGAAGAGAAGGAAAGGAGGAACAGGGAAGGGAAGGAGGAAGGGAAAGGAAGGAATCCAACCACTCCCCCTCCACAGACCAAGTGGTTGGATTCACACAACACGTGAATCTGACCAGGAGAGTAAGGAGAGATGGATGGATGGAGGGAGGGAGAGATAAATGGGATAGATAGGTAGATGGATGCAG
>JANHGC010005735.1:0-15627 GCA_027560395.1 Boaedon fuliginosus | reverse complement strand
CTCGTGTCGAGTCCATTTTCGAATTGCCCCCCTTAACAATCAAATTGCCCCCCTATGGGGCGTGGGCCCCACGTTGGAAAACACTGGGCTAGATAGTCTAAAAGGTCTCTTCAGCATATGATATGATGATTTTCTGAGGCTAGAGAGAATAAAGTTGTATCTTCAGGCGGAAGAGGGGAGACGAGAACATTGTCGTCCATTTAAATGGAGCTATTTAAATTCATTTGCCAATTTAGAAATTTCCTTTTGGAGCATTATGCAATCCCTCCATGAGTTTTTATCATCCTGAATAATTCAGTATAATCCTGAAATCGGATTGGCATTCAGATTGATTTTTAACTTGATGCTATAAATATTTATTTTGTACTCTTTAACTTGCTTTATGCTTCATGATGTACACTGCCCAGAGTTACATATTGAGATGGACGGCTGTAGAAATCAAATATTGGAGAATCCCAAACTAAGGAACAGTAATATGTTTAATGTGAGAGAGACAGTGTCAAACTCAGTAGATAGTAGGAAGTAGGAAGACAAATAATCTGAACAGGAGTCAAATAATGTTCTCATTCCTTAATTGTATGGTTACTTGCTGAAAGTCCTTATTGTTACAAGGAAGTGATAGATTTGCTATTTAATTTTTCATATCCTGAAGCAATAACAGATAGAAGTAAGGCTTCAAACCTAATCAGATAAACCAAATGACCCTTTCAAATAAACCAGGTGATAATTAACACATTCTCTTTTAACCAACTTGCAGCCTCTGGTTGATTGATGAAGAGTAGAATTCTATATACCCTTATATGACGGTAATCTCCAATGGGACAGTCCACATTGGATGGTGCTGCTGGGAATTTTTGCTTTGCAACTCAAATTTCCTGCTGCAGAATTTGCCAATGAGCTTTTTGACTGTCTGTTTCATGATAGGTATAATGTAGGAGACTTGGTTACTAATTGAATGAGAAAGGTTTGGGGTTTTTTTT
This sequence comes from Boaedon fuliginosus, assembly GCA_027560395.1. NCBI lineage: Eukaryota > Metazoa > Chordata > Lepidosauria > Squamata > Lamprophiidae > Boaedon > Boaedon fuliginosus. Next base: position 14,647 of record JANHGC010005735.1, on the reverse strand, counting down.
TTTTGTTTAAAAAGGATAGATTCATTTATCACAGCACTTTGCAGATTTGTCTGAAAAGAATGCTTCTGAGTAGCTTCCTGCCACCCATGGATTTGAAAGTGCCTGCATTACAAATGGCCCTTTTAAAAGTCTTGAGGGCGCTTTTAAAATAACAAGTGTTTGTTCTCATCAATCAACCAGATGTTCCAAGCACAGTCTCAACCAATCCGCTCCCTAATTTCCCCCCCTTCTCTCTTTCTCTTCCCAGTACACTGGGAGCCATCTTTCGTGATGGCCGAATCAGCGGAAGAAACTCTGTTGTATGTAGAGCATCGCTATGTCTGCTCTGAGTGCAGCCAGCAGTTTAGTTCCTTAGAGGATGCCTTGGTGCATCAGCAGAGCCACATGTGCTCCCAGGAGCAGCAGTATGAAGTGGTCGGCTTGGCAGAAGCCGGGTTGATGGCAGGTGGCGAGACTGGTCTCTATCAAACAGTGACTGTGCAGGAAAGCCAGTACCAATGTTTGGAGTGTGGACAGATTCTCCTGTCTCCAAGTCAGTTGCTTGAACATCAGGAGATGCACTTGAAGATGGTTACACAGGAACCAGAACCTTTGGTCAAGCCTCTGAGTTCCAGTCAAATCCACTACGAGTGCATAGAATGCAAAGCCCTGTTTACCAGTCAGGATGTGTGGCTTGCCCACCGTCAGAGCCACCGCAAGCCACCAGAACCAGCAGCAGCTGCTGCTGCTGCTGCTCCTCCTCCTCCTCCACCACCACCACCACCTCCTCCTCCTCCTCAGAGCCAGGCCCTTGTAAACCTGGAACATTCCTACCGTAAGCCAGAGGAAGGGGGAGATTCCTGTGGAACTGTGCAGTTATTGCTCTATGAGTGCGGCGAGTGTTTCCAGCTGTTCCAGTCCACCACAGACTTCCTAGAGCATCAGGCCTCACATCAAGTGATGCAGCCGACCCCGGGGACGCAAGTTAGGGAGTTGCCTGACTCTTGCCCTGCAGAGCCGAAAGAGTTACTGCCGCCAAACTTAATAGGCATACAGAACGGAGCTGTCCCGGCACAAATCCAGACTAGCGTCACAGCCAGCGATCACAGCTACGAACTTAAAAACAACCCCGGGGAGCAGCCGCCCCGTAAAGCCAAGCAGGCCGTTAAGGAGTATTTGTGCACCGAGTGCGACCAGCTGTTTCCGTCGGCCCATAAGCTGCAGCTGCACATGAGGAGTCACCGGCAGGGTGCCTTCAAGTGCCCACTTTGCAGCAAGGTCCTGCCGTCTCCGGCTGCTCTGGAGAAGCATCGGGAGGAGCACAGCGGCGAGTCGCGCTTCCTCTGCGTGGAATGCGGCTTGGGCTTCGGCACCGAGGCGGTGCTGCTGTCCCATCGGCGCACCCATTCGCCCAACCCCCTGTACCGCTGCACCTGTGGCAAGACGTTCATCAACATGACCAAGTTCCTCTACCATCGGCGCTCCCACAGCGCCAATTCGGCGCAGATCTACGAGTTGCCTTCCTCGCCTCCCGAGGACCAGCCCCTCGAAGAGGAGCCCCCGGAAGCCTCGCAGCACCCGGAAGACAAGCAGGAGATCGTCCCCCTGGCCCTCATTTGTTCCGTGAGCAGCAGCGTCGCCTCCGTGGAAGGCAGCGCCCAGGAGAAAAAGGCGGACGAGTTTCAGTGCCAGATGTGCAGCAAGGCCTTTCCCAAGCAGACCCAGCTGTCCCGCCACCAGCGCTTCGCCCACAAGATGGAGCGCCGCCACAAGTGCTTGACGTGCGGCAAGATGTTCAAGAAGAAGTCCCACATGCGCAACCATCTCTTGACGCACACCGGGGAAAGGCCGTACCACTGCAAGGAGTGTGGCAAAAGCTTCAATTCCCCAGCCAATTTACAGCGCCACCGTTTGACGCACACGGGCGAGCGCCCTTACCGCTGTGAGATCTGCCAAAAGTGCTTCACACAGTCGTCCACGCTGCAGCAGCACCTCCTGGTGCATAGCCGCCACTACCCTTACAAGTGCCAGGAGTGCGGCAGTGTCTTCCACCGGCCTTACCGCCTGCTTATGCACCGCTACCACCACACCGGGGAGTATCCCTACAAGTGCCAGACCTGCGGCCGTTCTTTCTTGCTTCGCCGCCTGCTGGAGGTTCACCAGCTGAGCCACACTGGCCAGCAGCCGCACCGCTGCACCTCCGGCTGCGGGGCTGCCTTTGTCACCGCCGAGCAGCTGAAGGAGCACAAGTGTGGCAAGATGAGTCGCCACTTCGAGTGTTCCGTGTGCGGCAAGAAGGTTGGCTCGACGGTGCAGCTGAGAGCCCACGAACGGCTCCACGGGGACATCCAGATCCCCGAAGGGGTCGAGGAGGAGCTGCCGGTGCTGGAGCCGCCCCCACCCCGGCCCCGCCGCCCGGCCTGCCCGAAGGCCTTTGAGTGCAGCGACTGCAAGAAATTGTTCAGCACAGAGACGTCCCTGCAGGTCCACCGCCGCATCCATACCGGGGAGCGCCCCTACCCTTGCCCGGATTGCGGGAAGGCCTTCCGGCAGTCCACCCACCTCAAGGATCATCGGCGCTTGCACACCGGGGAGAAGCCCTTCAAGTGCGCCTCCTAGAATGGCACATGTTGCACTTCTGATATGCAAGCTTCATGTTTTCTTACAGATGCAATCCAAGGTACTAGTTTTGACCTATAAAAGCCTTCATTGCATGGGATTGTGTTATCTGAGGCATAATTGCCTCTCCTTTCGCATAAGATGTAGCAGAAAAGGTATGCTGCTGGTTGCATCTCTCAGGGATGTGACGAGTCCCAGGAAGTGCACCTTCTTTGCCATGGCATCTGCCTTGTGGTATCTTTCCCACCCCTATCCTCCAAAGTGAGGCAAGATCCATCCGTCTTAATTTTCCACAAATCTTTGAAGACTTGACTATCTTTTCAGGGATGTGGCTCCCAAAGAAGCAGGCAATTCTTACTACGGCTCAACTTAATCAGATAATTTTAGCTTCTTTGTTTTATGTGGTTTTTAATAGTGTAAGTATTTATAATAATGAATGATTTTATATATCTTTATTTGTTTTCTTTTTTAATTAAATATTGTATGCCACCTAGAATGACTTTTTGTGAAATGGATGCCTATACAAATGTGATAATTAAATAAATACCAGGTCTAGCTAAAGATGAACAAGAAAGCCAATTCTCAAGGAAAACATCAAGAACCCTGAACTTTGATGATAGAGAATCAGGGAACCTTTTGAATGAAATCAAAGAAGTTAATGTTAGATATGAAAAGAGACAGCCAAAGAACAAGAAACAGAAGAAAGGAAATGTCAAAACAAACAATGGAAATGAAACAAAGGTAAAGGCAAGAAAGAAAAAAGATGTTAGGAAAGACTTAATAAAGAATATCAGAGAGCTGTTACAAGTGGCAAGCATTATTACAAAGACATCAAAGATGGAAAAGATATAGAAAAATAAGAAAACTCTTCCTAAAAATATCAGTACTCAGAAATAGATTCCAACCACAAACTGGTTTACTAAAAGATGCCGTTGGGTAGATAGTAACTGATTTCAAGAAAACCAAAACAAAAATGGAAGATATATACTTAAATTGTGAGCATTAGGTATGACAATATCCAAGATATCTCAGAAGAGAGTCTATATTTATAAACTGTCTGGCAATTAAAGTTGAAATTAGATCAATGCTTCTGTCCATCCATTTTACCGCGTTTTAAAGCACAGCTGAGCAGCACAAATAGCTGTGTTGCGGCTCATGCATGTGCGGAGAGGCAGGGGACCCCCTCAACACACATGTGCACGTGACCCCTTGTGCTCCCCCGCCGCTCTGCGCATGTGCGTGTGACCCCCAGTGCCACAACACAGCTGTTTGTGCTGCTCAGCTTTGCTTCAAAATGTGGTAAAACGTAGAACCATGATGTAGGGATGGGTGGGTTGGCACACTTCAAACCCTCATGCGTGCTGGGTTGGGATAGCTCTGTGTGCCACCTCTGGCATGCATGCCATAGGTTCACCAACACAGCTATAGTGTCAACCATATTAAATGCTGGATTCTTTTTTTCTAAATAAATTCTTCGTCAGAAACAAGAACGCAAAACATAGAATTAAGTCCCATATTTTGTGCTATTATATGTAAGGTTAACAATACAGGTCTTAAGATTCACTTATTCTATTTATGTGAGATTAATACTGGGGTATTAAGTCTTTTATGTAAAATTAAATGCAAATGAAATTAAGGTGACTTGCAATTAATAAAGTTCAGTCAAAGTTAATATGTTGTTGAATGTTAGAGATAATGAGTTACATATTTTATTTATTTATTTATTTATCAAATTTATACCCCGCCTCTCTTCACCCCTTGCGGGGGAACTCGAGGCGGCGAACATACAATAAAAACAGAGCCTATACAGTATAAAATAATCAACTCAATCACTCACAGAATCATACACAAGGGAGAGGAAGGAGGGGAGCATGGTAATTAGGGCCACATATTGGAATGTGGTTTTATAATTTCCCCATACTTCTTACATTTCATATAATCAGGTTGTATATAGCATTAGCCCCCTCTTATTAATATATTTTCCTTCTTTTTTAAAAAAATATTGCATATTCATATAATCCTTTTATATATTTCTTTTTCTTATGCTGTTTTTCTAATTAAAACTAGAACTCATCCTTCTATTTAATAAATAAGACAAAAGTTAGCTTATTCCATTCAACAATATTTGTTTTCTATATTTTTTGGGGGGAATATTTGGAATGTATATCATTTTTGTCATGCCAACAATGGCAACAGGATGCAGTGGTCTAATCTTCACAATAGTATTTAAAATAAAACACAAGAAAAAGGATTAATGCAAAAATAAGCAAGCAATGACCTGTGGATAGTTTTTCATTTTAGATTTGCAATTCCCAAACTCTTCCAGTCTATGACACCAATTATTATTATTATTGGTTGTTTTATTAATTTTTAATAAATTAACAAAACACATTTACAACAAATGCATTAAGCATTTACTGGTTAAAATAATCTTCAAACTATTTTCCAATGTGACCCAAAGTGAAAAATGACCCTAAGTTCTCCCCTAGCCCTTTCTTTCCCTTTCCTCCCTGAAATACCCTTTGCATGGGTATTTTAAATGGGTATTTAAATTTAAGCAGGTTCTGTATTGGAACCGATACAGAACTTTAATTGGTATGTCCAGTTTTGGAAACAGGCTTTTGATCAAACAATATATTTGTTTTAATTGCTAAAAATGCTTTTTTAAATAAAAAAAATTGTCATGGAGGTATATTATTGCAAATTGTTTATCTTCTTAAGGAGTCCTTGTGGCCCTCTGAGCTTATTTCTTACATGGTTAGGTAATACCATCCGGCCTGGAAGAAGTAGGGTTTGCTATCAATTTATGTACAATTGGCTTGCCCTGTCAGTATTGATGGGAGGCTGTTTTGTCCTTGGTAGTTCCTTGTTTACTGCTTGTTTGATGCTGCTCCTGGAGTTCTGAACTTTTTGTTTCCTTTTAATTTTTTAATTGTCTAATTGTTTTAATTGTTAAATGTTGTATATCTCAATATGCCTGTTGATGGTTCATTTGTTGGAGTGTGATGCTTCCATACACACTGTGTAAGTTTCCATATATCTTCCTACTCTCTTTTTTTTGGTTTCTCTTTCTCTCTCTTTTCAAAATTGAATGTAAATGTACTTTATGCTATACAGCCTATAATGTTTCTCCCATCCATTACTGTCTTTAACAATCAGTGATTGAAGAAACTATAATCCTGTCTGGAAAGAATATAAGAAAGTAGCTTTGGTACTGTATATAGGTAAGATTCAACATTGCAAGTATCCATTCCTTTTCTTTGATAGACAAGATAGATAAGATGGTGGTGAACCTGTTCATGTCTAATTAGAGGAAGTTGAAGTGCATTTTCTGTAATGGGCAGGACTAGCTTATAAGCAATCAATTAAATATGGAAAAAGAGTTGTGTAAAATGTGTAAAATAGCTGGTATTTGTATAGCTCTTAAATAAGTCACAGGAGTTAATGACCATGGCAAAGTTTACTGTATTTTACTGAAAAGAACTAAACTGAAAATAAAATTAGAATATAAGGACAGAATATATCACAATATAGGAGAATAAAAACTGGGGAATATTATTTTGCTTGGTGAATTTGATAAATGTAAGAGTGCATTGTCGGTTTGCCATTATCATGAATTTTTCATACAGCAGAATAAAAATGTCTTGATGTTTGAGCCCTGAATTATACTTTATCTTTTTACCCTTTTCTTACCCCCTATTTCTGCCAATAAATAAAAAGCAAGAAGGAACAGTATGTAGCAGAATATTCCAATGTCTTCTTTACTGTAGTAGAAACAAATAAACAAAAAAGCACATTGCATATTGCTGATTTATGATATGGCCATTAATTAAATCTTATCTGTCAGATATTCATTAGTCTTTAGGCAGTGGAGTTCCATCATTGTAATTGCTAAAATTAAATGTCATAAATAAATATGGTTCATTTCCTAGAATCCATTATAGCAACCTTGATCATACAATGAGTGATTAGTTACACTAGCTTTTAAATTAATAAATATAATGTTATTTCAAATATGCTTGCAAAAGAAAGAAAAATGTTTTTTCAACACTTGTTGCAAAAAAGGTTAAAGTAATGCAATAATTTTTGCTTCATCAACTTTCATAACCATAATGATGTTATGGAGGTTCTGAATGTATTGGGAAGTCAGAAACCTCACTATTATTAAAAATAATTTAAAAACCCTACTATTTTTAATTTAGGGTAATAAAGAATCTGTGATACTGAAGTATTGTATGCATGATGAAACTATAATACATCTTACCTTGTTTATCTGTTATATATGAGTATATACCTATAATGATTTTAATTATTTTTTACCAAGAATAGAAAGTCAATAATAGACATACTGTATTTATACAAATAAATCATGAAGAAAGTTTAGGGTCATTTTACCTTACATGTTTTATAAAGACTTGTCTTATATTCATTTATTTTCATAATTTCTAAATGCTATACAATTATAATTCATGCGTATTTTAAAATTGCTCACTTAAATTTTCTGATCTGTCTGGTAGAAATCTTCTTGGTTTTAAAGAAATTATACTCAAGAAATTATTTAAGATTTTTAGAATATTGCAGATTCTGCTTAATTAATCATATTTTTTCTTTACAGCAAGGTTGCATTTGAATGAATGAACATCTTATGTTCAAGACATGGTTTAATGAAATTAATTAGTAAAAACATGCTTTTCTGTCTCTTCAAATATAGGAATAAGTATACAAAGAACAGTCAAATATATGTACATTATGGTTTTATCAAAAATTTCTATCCAACCAAAGTTTAATATTGAGATCCATTAATACTATTTTCAACAATTCCACATTAAAAATAAGTAGTAAACCCAGACAGAATGGTGATTGTAAATTAATTATAGTGATGGTTATATTTGTTTATTTTATTTAAATAACTTCTATGGCAATTCATCTCATATAATGAGATGGCTCACAAATACCAGTAAAAACAAGAATAAAAACAAAGCTATCCTTCCTACCAGAAACCAGGCCAACCAGTTTACTAACTTCCTGACTCAACCCCCATTGTAGTGCAGAATTTGGGAAAGAGACAATCTTTGTGCCCTTTCAGAAACCTAAAACCAGTTGTTTCTCAACCTTAATGACTTCAAGATGTCTGGACTTCAACTCCCAGAATTTCATGGCCAGCCATGCTGAAGTCCAGATAGCTTGGTGTTGCCAAGGGTGAGAAACACTGGACTAAAATTTTACTTTAATAATTTTTGTCAGCTTCAAACTGAGTCTTGTCTCTTTAGTTTACAAAACTGGAAGTATTCAGCTGAAACAGCCCAATATGAACCATATGACTTCGTCTTGTTAGGTGTTTTCCCATTGGATAGAACCTATAATGGAAAGAAAGGCTATAATATATCTTTACCAAAACTTAAACAACATTTTAAAAATATATGCCAATGGAATGTTATCAATTCTAGGCTAAGGAAGTGGAATTCAAGTGTTTTCGTATTAATAAGAGTTCCAGATTTTGTTTTCAAGAAACAGGTTTGGTGGTCTTAAGCAAGCAAACAAAGTTGAAAATTCCTGAACTAAGCATCACTATTCCTTTCTTGATTCTAACAGGTCTGACACTCAGAATCTCTCTGAAAACTTTTCCTTTGGAATGAAACAGATAAAAAACAATTTCATCTTTACCAAATTCACAGAGAATTTAACAACCCTACATCAAATGTAACACAAATTTACTACTAACTTAAAACATTTTTTAAACTATGAGCTTTCTATTTAATTTTTCAATTAATGTGTAAATAGAAAACATTGTACAAAATTGTATTCATAGTCAAAAGTTTTCTTTATAAATCAGAATGGTAATCAGTCTTTCATGGTTAAAGACATTGTCTATAACAGCAATGACAACCTCAAGGCCCATGGGCTGGATCTGGCTCACAGAGTGCTTAAATCTGGCCCATGGGGCTGCCCAAGAAAAACAAAGGACCGGCCAATGGTGACTCTGCCAGTGAAAACAGAGCTTGGGAAGCGCATGACAGGAATGTGACACTAAAAATTTGACACCCATGTGCTATACTATATCTACTATAGAGCCATGATGGTGCAGTGGTTACAATGTAGTACTTCAGGCTAATTCTGCTGACTGCCATCAGTTTGATCCTAACTAGCTCAAGGTTGGCTCAGCCTTCCATCCTTCTGAGGTCAGGAAAATGAGGACATAGATTGTTAGGGACAATATGTTGATTCTGTAGACTGCTTAGAGACTGCTGTAAGCACTATGAAACAATATATATAGTATATCTAAGTGCTATACATTGTCTAAAGAGATCACCAGTTTCACAAATAGAATGGATCAACATATCATATATAGTCTCACAAGTATAATCTACCAATTGCTAAAGACACTCTTGCTACTTTATGATGCCTCCTTGTTTTTCAAGGACTGCCAAAAATGAGGACAAGGCTTTTATGATAATTTAATATTATTTTTTAAAAAAATTAAACTAATAGAGAATTAAATAATCTATTTTGAGATTCAAAAGTTCAAAATAGGCCTAGTGTGCAATTAAATTACCCTTCTTTTTAAATAACAGTTAGTAATGTATAAATAAAATAATATTTTAAAATATTAAGGGTGACCTATATTATATTTATAACATAATTAATATAGAACTGAACATTAATGGTTACAAATATTGGCTTTGGTACATATTGTGGATCGCAGACATCATTATAGCAAAAACATTAAAAGCCAGCCTATTGCAAGCAAGCTTAATTGTAACATCTCAAGCAGAAAGAAGTGCAGTGTTTTCAACTAATACCAAAATTTGCTTTTTTTAGATTTTGTCTAATGTACTCATTGGTTCTACAAGAAAATCTTTCTAAATCTCATATTACAAGAACTTGTTGAAACAGTAAAATAAGAAAGGATATCTTCAATTCAACATGAAAACAGCAAATTAAATTAAAACTAACATTAATATTACTAGAAAATATAAGTGTAACATTGGAGTTGCAAGAGAAGTGAAGAAGGAGCAAGGAATTGAAAGAAAGAAAAAGTGGTTAAACTAAAACTGCAGATGTAGGAAATATGAACTACTTATAGGCTGGATTGCATGTTAATCTGAATATAGAAACTCAGTTTTATGAACCCCTATTGGTCTGAAAGTGCACGAAGGAATAGAATAGAGAAAAATGCTAGTTTAGAAAGAGATACACAATTAACTTCCTCACAGAGGGAGACAAGAAAAGAAGAAAGAAAAAAGGTTTTGGGAAACAGAAGAATGGAAAATCTCTCCTTTGCTATCTGAATGTAGAAGGAGACAGCCTTGCTAAAGGAATGCAAAAACCTGTATCTGACAAAAAAGACTGTAAATGAAATCTCAACCCTAGAAAAGTAGTAAGCATAAGAAAGTTACTTTAAAAAGGATTCAGTACAGTATAAGAAGCATCAGAGGGTATCTCTGCCAACCTTTTAAGATCCTTTTACTACGTTGAAAAAACTATCATTTCATAAACAGTGACATACAATGCCATTAGTGGAGGGCATTTCCTGACTTGGTCTACCTTGAGAGATCGACACAGCAACACTAAGAAAAAAAGCATAAGACATCTCTTCCAGAAGTAATTTTCCCAGATGGGGTTCCATTCTTTGCAGTCAACAAAAGAAATTAGAAATCAGATTTGGAATGGAAAGAGTTCAAATGTATCCAGTTGACATTGTGGCAAATATGTGACAAGGGAATCTGCCAATTTCATTGCTGAGCAAGTTGACCATTGAAGTGGCTTGTGAAAATTTAAGATCTGAACAGCCTAGAGAAGCAGATTGGACACCAAACTCAGAGAAACTAAGCAATCAGAGAAGGACATAAAATGTTTTTCTTAAGTTATTTTTCTGTGAGCACTTTCCAAGGGCAAGGAGATAATTAGTTTGAATATATATTGAACTTGTGAAATAGACTGCACCTTTAAAGAGATTGCTCAGTTTAACATGCAAAAGGAAAGATAAACTGCTAGTTTTGAACAAACCTTCCTGCAGGGCACTTATAGCTATATACTGTTTCTTTCTGATTCTTCAATTCTTTTGCAACCAATAGGATTCCTCTATATTCCACATAGGCATATGTTTTTATATTTAAGAGTATTATGCTATTGTGGAAAATCACATGAGAATTTCCAGCTCTGAAAAAATAGTTGAACCTTTGCCAAATCATTCGTATTGCTGCTCATGAGATCTTACTTGATTTAAAAATTTCCCTATCTTACCCTCATTCACTTCTTCCCAATATTTATCAGTTCATGCAAATATATAGACTCTTTTTAATATACCCATATCCTTATTAAAAAGAAAAATGGATATGGGTGTGATACTTTTTATTGCATCAGCTAAAGCAATAAGAATTATCTCTGTTATTTTCCTATATTGTTAATGTGAAGTGTTGTATATGTATACTATTTACTTATATAACATTGCTTGCAGACAGCTGGGCATTTGCATTCTTTTACAGAGTTATTGAAGCCACCTGGAGGTTTATCTGTATCACCAGAATCATCTAGGTAGTATAAATGGGTTTGGAGCCTTCTTGAAACTATTAAAAGGACTGTGTTGTAGTTCTATCAACAGTCCTTTCAACAGTTCACACCCATTTGCACTACTCAAATGGCCCCATGACACAGCTAAATCTTCAGGTGGCATCAATGAATCTCTAAAAGAATTCAAATGTCCAGCTGTCTGCAAGGAATATAAATCCTTCCTTTCTCCACCATCCAATCAGAGCTGAAGAAGCTTCTTGGATGACAAATGAAACAACTTCAAAAAAAAAAAAAGAGAAAGTCCATTTGGCTCTTGAAAAAGCACCCTTGGGACAAAAATGACCTGGATGATTTAGAATCTCCATAGACAACAGTCAATAGGTACAGTATAAGGAATTACATGAATATATGTAGACCAGATCAGGGCAGAGCAGAGAAGACCAGAGCACTCTTTATTGACCAAGTGTGATTGGACATACAAGGAATTTGTCTCTGATGCATAAGCACTCAGTGCACATACGACCAACAAAGTGATAAGTCATAGATCATAAATAATAGTTATAATCATAAATAATAAGAGACAAACAAATGATACATCATAAGAAACCAATAGGGGAAGATAATAGGAAAGATGAGAAGATAAGAAGGATAATAGGGGTGGGTTTCAAATTTTTTAACAATTGGTTCTGTGGGCATGGCTTAGTGGGCATGTCTTAGTGGGAATGGCTGGGTGATCATGTAACTGGGTGGGTGTGGCCAACTTGATGTCACTCATGTCAAAGGGTGCTTCTCCTCATCTGGCCTCTCATGATCGTGGGGATGCTGCAATGGTCATAACTGTGAAAAATGGTCATAAGTCATTTCTTCAGTGCCATTGTAACTTTGAATGGTCACTAAATGAACTGTTGTAAATCAAGGATTACCTGTACAAAAATACAAAAAGCTTCTTTGCTTGCAAAAAGCTGACATAAATACCAATCATTCGATTAAAAAGACCTGCAAGCTGGAGTTACAAATCAGGCAGGGTACCAGAGCACTTTGAGGAATTAAAATAGTTAAAATCCAATGATAACTATCAGCTGCCAACTCTTGCTCGTTACCAGAACAAATAAACAAAAGGAACTAGCCAGATTTCTCAACCCAGTTTCTTTTCAGGAACACAGATTAACCCTTTTCCTTCCAAAGAAAGCTGAATAGGGAAAATTATCCCATCAATAAACACAGTATTCCGATAAACAATGAGATTAAAATTTTGAAACAAGTTCCCAGAAGAATAAGAAAACAGAGAAGAGACTACTACCAAATAAGGAAAAAGCTAATTCGAAGGAATGTAAACTTTAGATGGCTTATTCCTGAAGGTATATTGGTCTTCTGGGGGCAAGAAAGACATAGATTGGATACACTAGATAAGGCGACACAGTTTGATTATGAATACCTGCAAGAGGGAGAGGAAGAAAGACAAACAGTGATAAGACTCCAAGAAGAAAAGAGAGGGGAGGAAAAGGGGAAAAATGATGAGGAAGAGAAACAAGATTTATTTGTAGGTGCAACAGAGGGTAACGGAATGCAAGATGTCAGACCAAAGGAAACAGCCGAACCAAGAGAACAGAGAACAACCAGGGCAGCACATCGAAAATACAAATAACCATGGATAGTGAAATAAAAGGAATTTCCATTAATATTAACGGCCTGAACTCAGCAGTCAAATGGAAAAGAATCTTTGGAAAACTACAAAAATTGAATATGGACATAATTTGTCTGCAGGAAGTACATATAAAAAAGACAAACATTAAATATTTAGAAAATAAAAGATTGGGAAATCTGTATACATCACTAGCACAACAGACTAAAAGAGGAGTGGCATTATTTATAAAAGAGAAAATTGAAACCAAAAAGATTTATAATGATGAAGAAGGAAGAATCTTAATGGTGGAGACTTATCTAAACATTCAGAAAATATTAATTGTGGCTATCTATGCACCTAATATAGGACAAGAAAATTTTTATAAAGATCTACATTAGAAGTTATTGGAATTGGAATGTGAAGCTGTACGTATCATGGGAGATTTTAATGCAATAAATGAGGCAAAATTAGATTACTTCACAACCACTAAATTGAAAAAGGAGAAAAGAATATTACCAAAGTCTTTTTTTAAGTTGATAGAAGAGATGAAAATGCAAGATGGTTGGCGGGGAAAGAATCCCGAAAAAAGACAATACACATTTTATTCCAATAGACACCAATTGTGGTCTAGGGTAGACATGATATGGATTTCAAGTGAATTAATGAACAATCTAGAAGATATAACAATCAAGACAAATCTCTGGGAAGACCATAACCCAGTGACATTTATTTGGAAAGGGAGGGGAAAAAAGATCTAGATGGATAATGAATCAAAACATATTACAAGAAAAAGAATATGTATAGATGATGGAGAAAGAAACAAAATTTCTCTTTAAAGAGAACTCTAACAAAGGAACAGTGGAACAGATAGTCTGGGATACCTATAAGACATATGCCAGGGGCCTAACAATGACCCATGTGGGTAAACAGAACAGAAAGAGAAGACAATTGGTAGGCAAATTAGAAGGAGAGTATAAAGCACTTGAAAAAGAACTACAAAATAATCCATATAAAAGAGAAATTAAACAACAAATAGACTTAAAGAAACATCCTCTTTTATGGAAAAAGAGGAACTAGCGCAAAAGATAAGAGGAACTAGCGCAAAAGAGGAACTAGCGCAAAAGATAAGAACAGCAAAGCAAAACTATTTTGAAAATGCAAACAAACCTAGGAGGTGGCTAGCATACAAATTGAGAAAAGAAAGAGAGAAAAAAAGATAATTTATCATCTATTGGATGGGAATGGAGATTTACAATGTAGTAATGAGAAGAAGAAAAAAATCGCACAATTATCAGCAACTTTATCGACAGGTAACTATACCTAAGGATAAAATAGATAATTATATTGAGAAAGCCAATTTACCTAAAACTACAGAAGAAACAAGAAAAATGTTAGAACAAAAAATTACTATGATGGAGCTGATAGAAGCGATTAAAAAAACAAAAAAATGGGAAAGTGCCAGGCCCAGATGGGATACCAGCTGAATACTACAAGAGCTTACAAGAGTCTATAGTAACTCCACTCTTACAGATTTTTAATGAATTAATGGAGAATGCTAAGGTTCCAGATTCATGGACGGAAGCGTATATTACTCTTATTCCCAAAGAGAGAACAGACTTGCAGCAAATTAAAAATTATAGGCCTATATCTTTATTAAATGTGGACTATAAGATATATGCATCAATAATGACAGAACGACTAAAGAGATATTTGATTGATTTTATACACACAGATCAAAATGGCTTTCTACCTAAAAGACAGATTAAGAACAATTTAAGAACAGTCTTAGATGCTCTGGAATACTTTGAAGCACATCCAGAGAAAGAAATGGCAATGATGTTTTTAGACACCCCAAAAGCCTTTGACAACGTGAACTGGCAGTTTATGCTAATGCAATTAACCATGATGAACTTT
>JANHGC010005734.1:25483-35687 GCA_027560395.1 Boaedon fuliginosus | reverse complement strand
ATTTATTTATTTATTTATTTATTTATTTATTTTTATTCGATTTATACCCCGCCTCATTTCCCCGGTCAAGGGGAACTGAGTACCTTTTGTGACCTTCTGACAAACCAAGTCAATGGGGAATCCAGATTTACTTAACAACGGTGTTACTAATTTAACTGCAGTGATTCACTTAACAACTCTGGCAAGGTCATAAAATGGGGCAAAACCCATTTAAACAAATTTTTCATTAGCAATAGGAAATTTGGGTTCACTTGTGGTCGTAAGTCGAGGCCTGTCTGTAATATATTTTTTTAAATTTTTAATTATTTCTGTTATTTGCACTTTAAAATAAGTTGTGGGTTTATCACATTCTGCAGTTGACAGAATTTACATTACACATTTTTCAGTCTTGCTCTTAAAAGCAGCATTTTGGCTTCTGAGGACAAGGGAAAGATCTAATGAAGACTAAAAAATGTACATTTTGAAAGGAGTTTAGCTGTTTTACGAGTCAAAATGGGTGCTTAAAACTCAGAGGCTCAGTACATCAATTTCCATTTTTTATTCGATGTAAAAAACTCTAAAATGCCATTGAAAATCTGCCATTTTGTCATGGAATGTCACTGCCATGAGTATTTTCTACCCTGTTGCTAAGCCATAAAGCAAGCTTTATAAATCCCAATGAATTAATTCCCATAGCATGTAGAACACAATGAGTGAATATGGTTAATTAACTTCAGCTTTGAATGGCTGCTTAACTAATTATTCCCCACTTAAGATAGGCATTCCCTATTTACAAATTACAGCCCACATTCCTCCATCATCTGTAGGCTATTCCATAAAATGGAATACAGGTCATTCCTCCATTCCCCTATCTGTTCATCCAAAACCATGCAAGCCGGGGTGTCAAACTCAAGTGCTTAGATCTGGCCCACAGGGCCGCCCTGAAAACAGTGAAGGACTGTATTGTGGTGCCTCTGCCAGCAAAAATGGAGCTCAGGAGGGCTGTGTGTGGCCTTTCCAGGCCCCCGTTTTCGGCTGCGACGGCCTCCTGCAGCCCTCAGAGAGAGTTCCATTTTCACTGGCAGAGGGCTGCAGGCCATCGCGGATGAAAACGGAGCCCAGGGGGCATGCGCAGCCCACCCAAGCTCCCTTCTTGCTGGCAAAGGGCTACAGGAGGCTGTCATGGCTGAAAATGGAGCTCAGGAGCCCCTTGTTGCTGGCAGAGCGCTTGGGCCACCACAGGTGTCCTGACACGAGTGATGTCAAGCTGGCCACACCCACCCTGGCTCCTGAGGTCAAACACAACCTGATGTGGCCCTCAATGAAATCGAGTTTGACACCCCTGATGTAAAGGATTTGAAGGACATGTGGTAGCAGACAGTAAAGACTCAGCTTGATTTAGAAGTTACATTGCTTTGCTTTATTTCCTCTTCTGCTTGTGTACAGTCATGGATTTGTAGAATGTATAGAGCAGGAATAGATACATTTATTTTTGTGCATGAACCAAAGGTGCACAGTAGCAGACGTGGAAACAGTAAAAAACACTAGTCTCAAACAAGAAGATCTGGTGCTTTATTTCATCAGAGTGTTGAGTGTTAAAACAATTAATCAGAAATTGTGGGTCCGAGCAACAGAAAAATGCTCCCACATCAAAGAAAGAATTTAAAAAGATACATACTAAAAGGCAAAGAAAGTGCGATACTTGACATTAAGTCACATTATGTCAGAAGATTTTAAAAACCAGCTGAAAATAAAATTAATACCTTTTGGAAAAACGTTAACACTTCCCCTCTCCTCCAATCATCTTTTTAAGCTTCTCTGTAAGAAATTCATTAGCTGTACACTGGAAACAGTTATGTGATTAAAATATTCTGACAACCTCCCTCTCTGCTGCTGGAGTTTATCCAAAATTCAAAATGCCACATTCTCATATGCAGACTCGTAACAAAACAAATTTTCAGTTTGAAGCTCACATTCTTTGGCATCTCCGTGTTAAAGTCATGGAGCAATCTCCAAATCTGATATATAAATAAAATAATCATACAAATAAAAATATAAATATATGGCAGCCTTCAAATCCAAGCTGGTTTTTTTAAAAAGACCTCCAAATACAATAAATATAACAAGGCCAATCTGGTGTGCTGCTTTGAGGCAGGGTAGAATTACTTTTTGCCATAGTCCCTGTCTCTCTCTGACTCTCCCATAAAGATTTAGCTGGCTATCCATTATCATTATATAGTTGATAATCCCCTGTACTGCTCATACTCACTCTACATTTAGCAATTCAATGTTTAATTCTTGAAGCATCACAGTGTTTCCAATTGTGTCTTTCAACCATTCCATTGATCTCACCCTAAAGTGCTTTCCAAGAGCCACAGAACCATATAAATCTTGACTTTGAAATTAACATCTTTACGCCAATTTAGCAAAGCATAGTCTCGGAGTCCCAGGTCTGAGAACCTAAAACGCCTTGAAATTAGCTTATCTGTAGTACAGAGCGCCAATCCTATCGATTAAATCGCATTTGGAAGAGGTGATAACAGATCTGAAATCAGTATCAAGAAGAACGGGTTTTTAATTTTGCCATTTTACCTCCAGATGTCGAAAGATCAAAGCTATTTTTTATTTTGTAATTATGGATGTAAAGAGTAAACACTGATAAGGCAAGAATCCAGAGTTCCTGGAAGAATAACTATGTCACTATACCTCCCAAGGCTGTAAAAAAACAGCCTAATATATGTTGACTTGGAAAGGTGCCAGGAACAAAAAAAGGAATCTTGTAAATAAGCATTGATTTCCCCATACTTCAAAAGGGGTATCTTTGGCTCAACTGTGTCTACTGACTAAACCAAGACTTGTACAAATCTAATTAAGTGTCTAGAGATGATTCGGCATACCTGGCCTCACCAATGGAAATTTCATCTAAAAATAAATAAAAATATGAACATATTTTGAATTATTAGTACCTCAGATTATTTTGATTTGGGCGCTTTTAACATGAAGTCTAATAAGCCAACAACTTCATGTCATCTTTCTAAGACAATTTAAAAAAAAATCAAATACAAGTATTAAATACTTTTGCAGATTAGCATTAAACAGTTTGAATAGCAAATGATATCAAATATGATGCACAAATAGTTTGTATCCTGCTTTCTGGGGAATTTGGTTCTTGGAAGGTTGCAGAAAACTTTAGAATTTGGAGATTCACCTACCGGTTTCTGATGAAGAAATTTAGGGACCAAATGTGTTACAGGTTTATAACAAGGATAGGAGAAACTGTGTCTAGCATTTTGCTGTCTGAAGGGTTCATTCTATAGGCGATAATAATCAGTGCAAGTGAGGGGAGCAGAAAAAATGTGAAGTAGTTAATCTCTCCCAGCATTGAGCTTTTATGAACTCAGCTTTCAGCCTTCAAATGGCCCTTAATCAACCTGCGTTGCTACCTGATACTGTTACAAAACTGTTTTGTCTTTGCAAGAGAATGTATTTCTAGAACATATTCACCACTGTCAATAATGGTTCTGGTAATTGACAGGAGACACTGCAAAGCACAAGTGCCTTGTGTAGAAAAAAGGCAAAACACTCACATCTAGCCCCATCTGAATATCATTTTCCAGTCTTCCTTTTCCTCCCTCCCCACCTTGGTGCAACACAGAAGATGCTGCATTCAAATGATGCGGTGACTGATGCGGTTTTCCACCCAGTGAGGTCATAAAAATAGGAGTTGATCTGTAAATGCCAATGAATGAGAAGAAACCTCTATTTTTGAACATTCAAGAGGACTCAAAGACTACTTCAGAAAAAAGACACCCCACAAAATATTTGGGTCAAGCAGCAGAGGCTACCAGCCCAACATTTCCTTTAGTGCTACTTAAATGTGAAAGCTCAGATTTGGATTAACAATGCTACTCATACCTGGAGCAGAGTCGAAGGTCTTTTCACAATGCTACAACAGAACAGCCAAACTTTGAACAAAACATGTAATATAAAAGTTAACTTCTATGCAAAGTTAGCAATGGCACTGGTGTGAAACACTGTACACACGTGTATGCGCACACACAGCACAACCATATACATGTTGTCTCGTAACAACACACATTATAACAAGCCACCATTGTTATTCACTGGCTTTTTCTTAAAAAAAGAACAAGTTCTTAAATATGAGGGAGCAGCATAAAGGGAACTGTTAACAAGGCATTTAAGAACATTAAGGTTGTCCCAGTCCTGGATGGGGAGAAAGATGACGTGTTGGTTAACTAGGACACTCCTTTCTATTTATCTTCAGAAAGAGACACACTGATAGATGGAAGAAACTTGGGGGAATCCAACAGATCATTCCTCATAGATTGAATCCAAGACCCACAAAGTCCAAGTTAGGATCAGTCCTAACACACAAGTAGGTTCAAACATCTATTTATCCCGATACCAAGACTGCTATTCCAAGATAGTCCACAAGTGTTCCTTCTTCTTTACTATAATGTTTTAGAATTATCCATATCTTCAGTTTTCCTACAAATTTCCCATCTGAATGCACTTGATGCTATTTGCTTCTGACAAAGCAGAACATAATCTTGTTTAAGGACTCTTTCATATCTATGTTGTCTAGTTGCTTTTCTTCCATTTGTCCAGGTGAATTCCGAAGCATCAGAAGAACATGGTACTCTCCTGTAAAACTGCAGCAAAAAGTAACAGGATGTGGATGCAGCCCACATGGGAATGGAAAATGTCAGCCAACACAACACATTCTTGGTTTTGGTGCCAGCATTTCCATGCCTTAAAGCTTCAGGCCTAAAATGAGACTGACTACAGGGAACTCTTTGGTAGAGATCCCTAAATTGTCATGTCTGAACATTCTTGTTTGTCCCACTTTTGGATAGCAAGGCTTATGTTGAGTCACATAAATAGCCTGGAGGTACCTACTGAGGCAATAATTAAGTCAATGGAAGGAGAAGCATTATTAAATGTGAAGGTCTGAGGTGAGTAAGAAAGGAGTCTATTTTTAAATAAACAGTACTTGAAGAATACCAGCAGATAATCCTAGGGCCCAACAAATTTGTTTTGCTAAAATCTCTCAGGTGCCAATAGATCTGACGTTACAAAACCATTTCTTGTAACATTATATTTGAGTTACAAGCCTGTTTGCACACTTTATGGATTTGCCACACATCAAGATGCAATTATTCTGTCTCATTCCTACAAGCATGGAGGACTACACCACATTCAAGCATACAATTTGGGAGATATAATCCCTTACTATAATCATGAGCTAACGTTGATGTGTTTGAATTACCTGATATAAAGGACTCTGCTACAACACCCTGGAGACTCTCTATTTTTCTCCAGATAGGGTGGTAGCAAAATCTCTCAATAATGTCACCCATTTTGCTGACTGATGCACTGTTGCAAAATATGATTGGGAATTCTTCTTCAACCTTAACTTGCTTCATTAACTAGATGGGATGTCAGTTAAGTCATGTAGAAGCATTTATATTAGTCCAGGGACCTGGACTAATAAACAGATGAAGGGAAAATGCCTCCCTGTTTCCCAAGATGCATCCTCAATTGCTTGCAGAAAATGGCCTATGTCTATCTTTAAAAAAAAAATAGCAAATTCACTCGATAGATTACATCTAATTTGGTTTTTAAGCCCATGCTATTGGATTGAATCTTGGTGTTAAGGGATGCTTATTATTGACTGGGTTCACTAAAAACACTAAACGCAGCTTACAAAAACACTACCTTGAGACATTACTATACCCAAAGAAAGAAACCATGTTAACATTATGGTGAAATTCTCATCACTTGTTAAACTAATGGCTGGGTTTTCACAAAGGCCTGAGTCACCAATTATCCATCGAAACCATGTATTGTATGAACTTGAGCAGTTTAACAATTCTGACAGATATGCTATCCCTACCTATGCAAGAACCAGAAAAAGGCCAATCAAAAGAATGATTAAAGAGGCATTCTTTACATAAAGGAGAACAAGAGATAAAATGAAGGAACACTGCAGGAAGAGATTCAAAGCTTTTGAGTGGTATGGTGAGATAAGAGAGCCAAAAAAAAAGGAGGATACCTGTCTTTTCTGTACTCAAAAATCAATCCAGGTCAACAACTTGGAGGGTTGGTCTTTCAGTTTCACTGCCTGCTTCTTTTCTTTTGTCATCTTTGCTGTTCAGCATGTGATAGATAAATGGACCCATGTGATGCACACTTGACTGGAATGAGTTGTGCTCCCATACTGTCAAAATCATGAAGGTTAAATAGCACACTCAATCAGAAAGCAGCTTCAGATTTATGGAAAACTAATGTGTAACTATGGCAGAATAAGGAGGAGACCACTTGAACATCTGAGGGAGCAAGAGATGTTATTAAATGAGTCTGATGCTCAGAATCAACCCAAATTCGAAAAGGTTAAAAATATCCCCATCTGTCATCCTGTCATATAATTACTTGGATATTCCATCTGTACTTCAAACAGACAACCTGAGTCTGAGAAGAATTGGGGAAGCAGATAGTTTGAAAATACAGTGTCCCATGGGGAAGAGAAGCCAAAAAGGACTAAGAGGGACTAAGAGGGTGTTGGGGTCTAAGAATTCAGGAGAAGAAGAAAAAAATAGTTATCAGGCAGAGATGGAACTAGCAGTCTTAGGCTGCCGAACAGATGTAGATTCAAGAGTGATCCAAAATCTCTGAAGAGCAGTTGCCACAGAAATCATTATGAAAGGAGAATAATGCAACTGGTGCAGATGCCCATGGGGAGAAAAGGATTTGAAGATACAGGAAAAATCAAGATTGCATTAGCTATGAGACACTGACAGCTAAATTTAACAAAGCCCTTGATTAACTCTCTGAGGAAATTTTGTTGCTGCAGCTTAGGAAAGATAGACTGTTGTATTACCAGAAGCAGAATTATTAAAGGCAAGGAAATAGTTAATCTCAGGATTGTACAGCAATTAAGCCATGAAGCAATTTGCCATAGTTAATTCTTTCATTATTGTAGGCACCATCTGCTTTCTACTATCCATCTTTGATATACTTCAAATAAAGAAAAAAGCTCATGATAAGGTTTTTGTGTGCTGTTATCTTGTCAGGTCAATCCTAAGAACTGATGACAGGCATGTTTTGCCTATTATTTCTGTTATGAAATATGGGCTATTGTACTCTACTCCAATATTTAGTAATACAATGTCATTTGCTATCTCCTGACTCATTCCCTTAGCCATTCTTCCATTGTACTTTTTCTTATGATGGGGTAATGCTTGACTGGGGATGTTCAACTTCTACCGAGGTCAGGTGAATTGGGCCCAAAACAGAGTTCTCAGTCTCTTTCTCAAGAGTTGCATGGAAGTTTCATTTACTCTTGTTTTCTATAGTTACACTACATTTGAGGTGAGAAAAACAGGTGAGAGATTTCTGAAAAGCATGTATGCTAGAAGTGGCAGATCTCTTAAAGCACTGGGAATATGGCACAGAAAATTTGTCTCCCGAAGCTCATCAGCACATAGGATAGGACACTGTGAGTAGCAGGAGTGAAGGTTGCTTCAGTGGGGTTGTGATGACAGTGGCAGAAGGATGCAGACGATCCCTTTAGTTTCTTCAGAAGTTATGGTTTTCTGCAAAAAGAGCAAAAAATGCTGTTGTGTGGCCAAAGAAGATGGGTGCCACATCTAAAAAACAGTAGGCCTACATCGAATCCAGGGTTCAACTTTTTCATCACTGGTTTCCACATTCACGTGTTGACTCTACTGAAGTCTCCGATAAACAAGTAAAATTGAGACCTACTCTGGTGATGAGCCAGTGATAGAGCTGTCTGGATGAAAAGATATTGGGCTTAAGGCACCCAAGAGATTCCCCAGTGCACAGCTATGGGCTCCTCCCTTTGATTCTTATTTGCCCCAAGAACTGCAGATGTTGCTGCTGCCACATCAGAAGGCTGCCTTTTCGAGAAGCAGATGTGGTTGCTGTCAGTGAGGCCCTTTCTCACTGAGATAAGCTAGAGCTTCCCCCGCTCTGCTTTATTGCACATTTTTGTTACGAAGTAAACATTAAGACACAAGCTCATTTATCCTGTCCAGTGTCACCCCCGCAAGAGATTGCGGTTGGTACAAATCGTTTTTTCTACTTTCAATGTTTCATGAGTGGATACAAACAAGAGGAACAAAGAGAAAGTTCCCCTGGGGAGACAGAAGCTGCCAGAGCTTTGTGAATTTCAATCCCCTCCATCACTTTGAACCATGAAGCTGCCGAGTGCAACTCAAAGAGCAAATGCCTACAAGCTCTTTGCAGGATGCCAGAGGCCTGGTGGTGCAATCCCAGCTGTTGCTATGGGACAGATTCAAACTTATGAACCCCCCCTCTCATCCACACTATGGAGGGCAGATGCCTGTCATGGTCTTTATCTGATTCGGGCTGGCTTTGGGCACGCTCTGGCTTGGGGGTCAAGGATGGTGGGTCAGGCTGCTGGACAGACATAGTTCTCCGGAGGTGATTCCTCTTGCGCAGGAAATCAGGTTGAGAATGAAGACCAAAGCTGCCTTTCCTTAGGATCATGCGGGAGTTGTTCTTCTTAGGCCGGGAACGGAGGCTGAACTCCAGGGAAGCCAAGTGGGCCGCATAACCTTCGCTGATAAACTGGAGGAGAGAAGGAGAACAAAGAGGACAAACGTTTAGCGTCATCTGTGGATGGAGGGAGTCGTGCAGAACCCTTCACTGCTCTTCTCCCCAAACACCAACTAACCTGATTAAAAGCCCACAAAGGATAAGTGAATCAAGAACAGAGTCAATAGACCAATCTAATGGCTCTTTCCTTGCGGCCACCTGTAAGGGTTAAGGCACAATTTGTGCCAAGACATTAGCCAGGAGAGGGTGTTTGTTTACATTTTTAGTAATAAATACACAGAATGCAGGGACTTTACAGCCTCCACAGAGGGATGAGTGGGTGGGCAGGAAACATTAAGCTGGTTTTGGTTTAGCTAGAGGAAAAGGTGGAAACACAGTAGACTACCCGAATCTGTTTATATAGTGAAAACGCTTAAGTATAGTATTAGAATTGATCAATTGACCTAACTGACTGCAAACCTGTTTAAAATGTAGGATCCTGAAATCAGCAAACATTAGCAGGCATAACCAAAGCCATTTTTAGAATAAACTAGAAGCCGTTGTGAAGAGGACAGGGTGCACCAAGTATTCTCTGGCAGGGAAGAGAATAAATGCGACATGTAGGCTATACACAAGATTAGAAAAAGGCTCTCTTCATTCAATTTACTGCCTTGTTGAATTGCTAGAGATAGAAGCAAGTTAGAAATAACTATGTGTGGTCAAAGAGTAGGCTGTTCCTTTCCTAAACCAATTACTGTTTGTTCTTAATAAAATAGGGAAGAAGACA
This sequence comes from Boaedon fuliginosus, assembly GCA_027560395.1. Taxonomy (NCBI): domain Eukaryota; kingdom Metazoa; phylum Chordata; class Lepidosauria; order Squamata; family Lamprophiidae; genus Boaedon; species Boaedon fuliginosus. Next base: position 26,320 of record JANHGC010005734.1, on the reverse strand, counting down.
ACGTATGAAATCAGCTTGATAAAAGTGCCTGTAAATTTTGTCTTCCACTGAGAACAAACACCCTTTGATCGCAGATCAATAAAAAACATGAGAGTATTCTTCAGCTGTCTGGTTTTGTTGACTTAAATTAGGAAAAGGGTTTTTTTTTTCATGGAGCAATGCAACACAATCTTTAGCCATGTCACATGCCATCTCCAGAGAGCAGCAGTTGCTGAATTCCTGAATGGGAAGGATGAACAATTTGTTATTAAAACTGCTAGAAATTGTCTTCCCTGCTATGGAGTTTAAGCTTTTATTTGCCCAATTTCCTTCCCAAGTTCCTTTCCAAGTAGCACATAAAATATCAAACAAAAGCAATTTCATTTAAGCATGACTTTGAAACAGGTATCTTTTCTTTCTTTACTCATTAAGTATGTAAGGATTTATCCTGTCTATTGATTTGATTTTTAAAACTGCATCATTCATAAGCTGTAAAATCCTTTGAGATAAACTTGATTCTTGGACACATTCGTGTAAGATTTTGGGGTACAGGATTTGAGATATGAAGATTTTGAGTATAAAATGGATTTACTTGATTAAGGGAAAATGTATATATATTATTATTCCTGACAGCTCTTAATGGATTTTTGCTGATTAGGACTGAATGTTGAGATTTTATAATTGATATATTGATAAGAGATGAGATATCTCATGGGGGCGCCGTCGCTCTGGAATTCGCTCCCCGTTGACATCAGGACCATCTCCAGCCTACCTGTCTTCTGCAAAGCTGTCAAGACCTGGCTTTGTGGACAAGCGTGGGCCTGACTCCCTATACCTCCCCCCGGAGACGATTTGTTA
>JANHGC010005733.1:10778-26662 GCA_027560395.1 Boaedon fuliginosus | reverse complement strand
TGAGTTAGGGGCATGTGTCTGTTGGGTGGACGTGTAAAAATCAAGCTAGGTCTTACTTTCAGGGGAGGTCGTATTTTTAGGGAAACAGGGTATGTAACAATATATAATTACAGGTAACCCTTGATCTACTACCATTCATTTAATGACTGTTTGAAGTTATGATGGTGCTGGGGAAAAAAGGGACTTATGGCTGGTCCTCGCACTCAGAACTGCTGCAGCACCATTTGTCACATGATCAGAATTTGACTGCTTTGCAGTTGGCATGTATTTATAAGCATTGCAGCCTCCCATGATCACTATCTGAGAGCTCTTAGGGAGTTTCTGATAAGCAAAGTCAATAGGGCTGCTGGATTTGTTTATGTGATTCATTTAATGACCGTGGGAAAAAAGATTGTAAAGTCAGGCATGACCCATTTAATGACTTCATTGCTTAGCAATGTAAGTTCCAATCTCAATTGTGGTGGTAAGTGAATGGCAACCTGTAAACCCAAAAAATTGTTTTCCACATTTTTAAGCATTGAACAGTGTGCAGGTTTGAGCTGAATTCAGTTGCAGGCTTTATATTTAACATCCTGAGAATAACTTTTTCCTTCTAACTTGTCTCTGCTAATTAATATTAATTAATCAGCTACAATCTCAAAAAGCAATTAAGGAGAAATGCTGGCACTTGGGAGTGTTTGTCTACAGTGTGTCATCCTGTTCAATTAGTACACTGTCAGCTTTGGAACAAGGTTGTGATTTTCAGAATTATGATGAGGTGGGGGGATTAGAAAAGCAATTTTGACTCCAAAAAGATAAGGAGCCTCCAACAAAAAAGCAAATTTATTTTAAAAGCTTTCAGTATGCAATATAATTAAAAATAGCTCGGTCTTATGCCTTGAGACACACACACACAAATCCAGATACAGTCAAACAATATTGTATCAGCTGCCAATATGTTCCTGCATGCATACGCATAATGTAGACAGTACTCTGTGCAAGTAGAGATTCCAAAATATTTAATCATGTTTCAATAAAGTTAATGAGCTGGCAGAATTATCAACTATCTTTAAAAACAATATAACATGAAAGCAATTTATTTACATTTTTGTTACTGCATTCCAGGGGTGGGCTGCTGGGGGTCCGCAGGGGTTTGGGTGATCCTCTTGCTAAGGGTCTTCCCAGTTCAGTGAACCCCCAAATCCCACTCCTCACTGGCCCTGCCCACTCCTCCCCTCCCACACAGCCTGTTTTGGATCCCCAGGTACGTTCATGGGCTGCATGGAGGCTCAGGGAGGGTGAAAAACAGGCCTCCTGGCAGTACCAAAAGTCAGAAAATGGGTCTGTTCCAGCTTCTGGTATGCCCCTGGAGCTCAGGGGAGGCTATTTTCACCCTCTTGGAGGCTCGAGGAAAGCCTCCAGAGCCTGGGGAGGATGAAAAATGGACCTACCAGAAGTATCAGGAGTCAGAATACGGGCCTGTTTCCAGCACCTGGTGGGCCTCCAGAGCCTGGGGAAAGCCATTTTTGCCCTCCTAGAAGCTTGAGGAAAGCCTCTGGAGGCTGGGGAGGGCGAAAACAGGCTCCCCCCACTATGGTGCAGGAGGCCGACCAGGACACAGCCACTATGGCCACACTCACCTAGCAACGGGGCAGCGAACCACTTTCTAAAACGTTTGCAGCCCACCCCTGCATTCCTCACATTGAATTCTTTCTATCATATACTACAAGGTAGTTCTTGACATAGAACAGTTCATTTAGTGACCGTGCAAAGTTACAATGGCACTGAAAAAAAGGACTTATGACCATTTTTCACACTTAGGACCATTGCACCATCCCCATGGTCATGTGATCAAATTTATTTATGATGGGTGTAGTGTCCCAGGATCATGTCATCACCTTCTGACCTTATAAGAAAGTTAGAACTAGATTCACTTAACAACCATGTTACTAATTTAACAACTGCAGTGATTCACTTAACAATGGTGGCAAGAAAAGTTGTAAAATGGGGCAAAATTCACTTGATTAATGTTCTCCTAGCAAGAGAAATTTCAGGCTCAATTGTGGTTGTAAGCCGAGGGCTACCTGTAGTCATAACTGTTCAACTCCAGGGCTGTGTCTTGAATCAGCTACTATTTACCATAACGATCCATGATTGCCATGCCAAATCTGCTATAAATCATATTTGAAGTATGCAGGTGACATGGCAGTGGTGGATCTTATCTGGGACGACAGTGAAGATGCTTATAGGGAAGAGGTGAAAGCTCTAGTGGACTGGGTCAATAAAAGTAACCTGGTTCTAAATGTTAATAAAACAAAGGAAATTATCATATATTTTAGAAAGAGCCAGCATACTCCATTTAGTATCAAGGATGCAGCTATTAGAGATGAAGCTGTTAGAGATGGCCAACAGTATTAAGTATCTGCGGGTGCAGATAACTAATAATCTGAACTGGTTTCTCATTATGTCATCCTTAGTGAAGCATACAAACCAGTGTGTGCATTTCCTACATTGGATAAGGAAAGCGCATCTTTCTCCTTCTGTCCTGGCCACTTTTTACAGAGGCATGGCTGAGAGAGCTTTAACAAACTGCATCACTGTTTGGTTGGGTTTGGTGGCAGCAGTGCCTCAGATAGAAAGTCTATTCAGAGACCAATGGAGAAGATTATAGGAAGCTCACTTCCTGTCATTCAGGATACTCCTTGTAAGCGCTATGTGCTTAGAGCTCAAAGCATGGTTAGAGACCCCACACACCCACTTCACGGTCTGTTTCTGTTGCTCCCCTCTGGGAGGACGTTTCGAAGTATTTCTAGCAGGACTACCAGATTCTGCAACAGCTTTGTTCCCTATGCCATCCGTCTGGTAAACTCGGTTTCCTTTGACCGGGGAAATGAGGTGGGGTATAAATAAAAATAAATAAATAAATAAATAAATAAGATTTGTTTTTGTCGCCAGGTACATGTATACATCCAAACTAGACATTATTGTTTATCCATGTCATATATGTGGGTCTTTGCATAATTTTGTATTTATTTATTTATTTTGTCATGCTTATTTAGTGTATATTGGAGGTCCTTTGAGAGCTGTATGCAACGAAATTTCATTTTAATGTATGCCAATTAATGTATGTTTAAAGTGACAATAAAGTTGTTTTAAGTTCTAAGTTCCTTTTAAATTTATTGAATTTACATTGCCCTTTAAGAAGTATTGCCATCATTTTCCTTAGAGAATCAATCAGTTCACAAACTTTTTGCCACCACAGTTCTTACGTAAGCCGGAGGTACAAGTGCCTCTTATGCTATTTATATGTAATATACAACAAGAATAAGAGTCAGCTAATGCGCAACCTTCATATCTCTATGTCAAATTCCTCTTCACAGAAATTGAGGTGGCAGGTAAAAGCACATCAATGAAATTAGATCACTGCTTTGAGACATGTCACATCCCACTGGTTCATAGAAAAAAAATGACTATGCTGAAAATGTTTTTTTTTTTTTAAAAAAAGCTGTTCAGTCACACGCCATTAAACAATAACCCAGACACAGTTATAGAGATGGTTGGATCCAGAAAAGCATGGAAATCTCATGGCCCAGATTGCATCGCAAGATTGTATCCCACATTATATCCCATCTTGCATCCCACACCCATTTTGTGCATTTTGTTTCTACGGTACCAAGAAACAAAATTTTCACAAGATACGTGCGATTTAGTTACTGGGGACATTTAAAAAGCGTCTTTTAAAAGGCTGCTTCTAGATCACAGTATTTTCAGGTTGAAATAGTTTATTTAATGTATATAGCTGCCCATCTCACAGGAAAGAGACTCTGGGTGGTCTATAACAAAGCTAAAACAACAATAACTAAAATAATTATTGTTTAATTATTATTAAAACATTAAAAATTATACTATAATAGCAGCTAAAACAAGAATAATTTCTGCCCATCCATGGTACTTCTTCCTCTCATAAGGGGTTGATTTATGTCAAACATGGAATGCATAGATAAATACACACATATAGAGTGTATAGAAATGGACACACACAGAAATACACAGACATTTATTGTTTTCAATCAGCGATAGTGGCAGTCTGGATTCCGGAATCCAATCTGAGCCTACTTTGAGCTTATAAATTTGTGTGGGTATTCACTGAATCTACAAATCAGGATTGGAACCAATACACAGAATGTTCAAGGCACAGTGATCAAAATCTTAATTCTCTCTGAAATGAAGAAAATTGTCATGTTAATAGAATAATGGAATAGCAGAGTTGGAAGAGACTTTGGACTTTCTAGTCCAATTCCCTGATCAAGCAGGAGACCTTATACCATTTCAGACAAATCGTTGTCCAATCGTTTCTTAAAGATCTCCAGTGATGGAGCATCCACAACTTTTGAAGGAAGCTATTCCACTGATTAATTGTTCTAGCTGTCAAGTGAATTTCTCTTTATTTCTAGGCTGACTCTCTTTTTGATTAGTTTCCATTCATTGCTTCTTGTTGGTATTGTACAATCCATCTAAGAACTATCCAATTATCCACTATGAGGATTTTGAGGCCAAGGTGATTGGTGTTCCTATGTAGAAACTTTCTGATAATCTGTTAAAGTCTGCTGAATTTTAGTTGAAATTGTTTTATTTCATTTCCATTTGGGAATCCTGCTGTGTGCTACCCAGAGTTTCGGTGTTCAAGTTACATAAATTCTTTACAGGAATGAGTGAATGAAATGAATGAATCAGTAAAGAAACATATTAATCAGGAATGGACATATCAAGTGGCTTTCAAACAATTGCCTTTCTTAAGAACTAATCAGTAGCAACTGGGATTGACTTTGGTATTTCAAACTTTACCTAGATGTTGAGCTTTGATCACATCTGGTAATTCCTTCTGAATCACATATTTCTTATTCTCTAGATGGGCAGTCTATTTCCATTTAGTTTGTTTTTGAAATATTTTTGCCCATTCAAAATCATATTTTATTTGATCTTAGGCTTCAATCCTGCCCTGTTACGTTCTGTTTCACTGCTTTTGCCTACAGATGAATCTTTGGGTCTCCTATTATGATTTCCCCCCCTTTATTTAATTTCTGCAGCACTAACCTACCCACCTGAGTTCTGCTTCAGATCTTTGAAAGATCCCAGCATAACTTCCCAAATTGCAAGCCCTGGTCTTGCTTATGGTTGCAGCGCATTCATTGCTGCAGGGCATATTCTTTTAAGGGCCACCCATCTGAACTTTGCAGTGGAAAGATCTGTGAAATGTTAGAAGGCAGCTGTTCAAACTCCCCTCTTGTTCAAAAGGCCTGCCAGAATGTAGCACGACTGTTGCTACTGTTGGCAAGGAGAGAAATTCTCTTTAACATTCCAGAAGGCTAGATTCACCCCAATATCTGTATTAATTGATAGTCTAGCCACTTAAAAAAAAGAAAAGAAAACTCTCAAATCATAGCTTATATCTTTTAGAACGTTATTTTTAAAAGTGATTTTAAATTAATCATTTAATAATATGGCATGATTTTGTGCTAAAAATGGGAAAAAGATGCAATAAAAATATAATTTTACTTTTATTAAGGAAAAACCAACAGTTTAGTGGTCAAGCAAATACTTTGCTGAAGTTCCCCTTATTTAGAGTCAGAATAGACAAGACTGTCTAGCTTAAGTCAGTTTCCTATATGATGATTTATTCTTAATAGGGCTGGCTTTACAATTGGACAAAGTGGAGTAGCAGTCAAAAGCCAAGGGCTTTTGGTACAATGAGAATTCATCAACATGTTCATTGTGTTATCATTATTGTGCATTTTACTGCTAAAAGGGGCTGATCCATAGTTTTTCCACTTTAGGTGCCAATTTGACTTCAGTTGTAATATTCTTGTTTATGGCTATGTGAATGCTGTTTGGTGCTCTGCCTCAGGAACATAATGACATGGGCCAGTATTGACTACAGAGGCTTTCCAAGGCAGTAATTTTTCTCCACATGATGGTAGTTCTAACAAAGAATGTAACAAAATAATATAGTATTGTCTATGGCCCTTCAAAGTTTTTAAACCAAGTGGCAATTAAGTTGACTTCTATTTTAAATATGTTTTTATTTAAATATACCCAATATGCACTTTAATGCTAATAATGAAGATAATTTTCATGACGTAGGAAAGTGAGAGTTGAAAAGTGAGAGTTGTTTACATAAAAAGCATGCCCAGCAGAAACTCAACATTTTATTTATAATTTTTTTATTGTTTTTCTACATTTAAAAATATAAAAACAGTACAATGCTTCCGAGGGTTTCAGACATTTTCAATATTTATACTTTCAGAAATTGCCTTCACTTATTCATTAAATCATTACACATAAAATCATACTGTTTTATAAGAAAAGATGCAACAAGAAAAAAGTATTAAAAAGTATTAAAACATTTCATTCTCCCCTTCACTGTAAGTGCTTTACACATTTTCTATGTTTCTAATTTCCCCCCTACCTATCTAAACCTAATATTACAAATGTTAAATTCTTCATCATTTAATAATCCATAACTTAACTATTATTTAAAGTTTATTGAAGTTTCTTTAATTAATATCTTTATCTAATTCATCAAATTCAGTTAAAAAATTCCCTCGATTCTTTTTTCCTTACAGTGTCCGACCCTCTTCTGCCCCCACCCCCTTAATCTACCATCCAGGCTCCTGGGTTTCTATTCTCTTTATTTCCCTTATCAATCTTTAACATGTATCTTTGCTTTTTTTGAATTTTCCCCTCTTGTGGTCCTGTCAGATTTTCCTTTTGATCTTTTAATTGTTTCATAGTCTTAGTCAAGTCTGTTTTTTTCATATTGCTTAAAAAATATGATCATATGTCTTCATTTTCCTTCACACCCTCTGTTGCCATCTTTTTCTCCTCCTTCTTCTTCTTGTTTGCCTCAGCAACCTCCTCCTTCTCCTTAACTCCATATGACTCTCAATTTACTAGTTCCTCCGATTCTACCTCCTTCTCCTTCATTCTTTGAAGAATTTTATCAATCAAGTCCATCACTTTGTTCCCCAACCTTATTATATCCACCATCTCTGCTTTAATTTCATTAAAATCCACTTTAAGATCCATATTGATAAAAAAACTCACCTCTCCACAGGAGCTCCGAACACAACAGAAAACAACAAGTCTTACGGCTGGCAGGTCTTGAGTATGGCTCCCTCTCTTCTGGGCTGCCTCCCTCTTATTTCACTGCTTGTTCCTCTCCTTTCAGCCCCGAAAATACAGCCCCTGGGGATACAAAATCTTCTCCTTGTCTCATCTCCCCCTGTCCAGCATTCAGATCGGATTTCCTTCAATCTCTTCTCCTGCACTTGCTTCACCAGGGTGATTCCATGCTAAGTGGACACCATTTTGGCTCCGTCCCAACTGGTTCTTCGCAGAGTTCACGGGAAGTGAGGAGGGGATTTGTGCATCCCCTCTACTCTTCTTCCCACACTCCAATGCGTAGCTTCCCCTCCAGGGAAACTCTGACCCTTTTCAGGGTCCTCGAACTGGTGGTCCTGGGGCAGAACCGCAGAGCACACGTGTTCTGCTCCCAGCATCGCCGGACGTCCACCCGGCTTTCCAAAACTCAACATTTTGAAGCTGAAATGTTTCTGAAGTATTGGAACATTCATACTGCCCTAATAAAATGTAATAATGCACAAATGATTCTATGTGTGTTGCAGAATATGGTTATGAACTCACTTGCATAGTAAACTTAACAAAGAAAGATATTTACTGATTTATTGTACTCTCCATCATGCTTGTATCAAATAGTCACTAATATTGACTAATTTTTATGAAACATTTTGAGAAATTTTTGATAACATTGTATTTGGAATTTAACATGGTAATTTTTAAGGCAGATTTTTTTTGTGAAAAGTGGATAATTTTGGTGTGATATCTTACTTTGTAGAAGCTATTTTTTTTCTGTTGTTTCTGGTTATTATTTCACATTTGTAGCTAAATAATGTCTCCAAATTTACACAATGTGTCCTCCTAAAAAATTTACACAATGTCTCCTCCTCCACTTGTTATGTTGAATTTAGTGAAAGATCGCCAGAACTAGACAACCAACATGAATCACCAAATAGCAGCAGTCAATCAAAAGCAAACCAGAGGTCCACTCTTCCCGTTCTGTTTATCCATCACTGTTGACAATGGTATCCAATCCAACATAGAATGTGCTATATTGTATTATTACACTATCTTTAGATGACAGTAAAAACATTAAAAGAAGCTTTCCTCAGTTCCATCAACGAGATGCCTGGCTCTTGATTTTCTATCCATTAAAGTTCAAATTTGAGTCCCTAATCCATGATGAAAATTAATTGCAGAAATGTAATTGATTTTTTATTTTAAATGTGTGTTTTTTTTCTTAACCTTTGTTGAAATTTATTTTTTTATTAAACATATTTCTAACTTGCTGTAATCAAAATGTTTTGGGCAGCTTACCTGGAACATAATAAGACAATTTTAAAGTTTCACACTAGCATGAAATCCACATAAGAGCTTCACAGTGGACAACAATAAACCCTGAAGCACTTTATTTCCACAAACTCTCTGAAACAACTACAGGTAGTCCTCAACATACAACCACAATTCAGCCCAAAATTTATGTTGCTAAATGAGAAATTTGTTAAGTGAGTTTTGCCCCAGTGTACGACTTTCCTTGCAGTTGTTAAGTGAATCACGCAGTCATTAAATAAGTAATAGGTTTGTTAATTGAATCAGATTTTCCCATTGACTTTGCTTGTCAGAACGTTGCAAAAGGGGATCACATGACCTCGTGACACTGCAACCGTCATAAAAGTGAGTCAGTTGTCAAGCAGCCAAATGTAAATCACATGTCCATGGTGATGCTACAATGGTCATAAGCGTGAAAAATGGTCATGAGTCACTTTTTCAGTGCCATTGTAACTTTTAATAATCACTAAGTGAATTGTTGTAAATCGAGGACTATCTGTATCTTGAGACATTTCCTACAGAGAAGCATTCAGTGTAGGAACTCTTCACTGGAGGTTTGTCCCACAGCATTGATACTGCCAGAGAGTATTTTTATTATTATTATTATTATTATTATTTATTCGATTTATATCCCGCCTCTCTTCACCCATCTGGGGAACTCAAGGCGGCATCAGAGTATCAGAGCCTTTTCACTTCCTCTATCCCTAGATCTCTCAATCTCATTAGCACTGATTGGAGGAGGCAGTTCCCTCTTCCCACTCAACACCAAAGCATATTTTCTCTTTCTGCACAGTCAGAAAAAGCTCCGAGATGCTGCTGCTTGAGGAATGCAACTTCTGCAAATTCTAACAGTGTATTGTCAGGGCTTCTATTAATGAACCCAAGAAAATCAGAACTCTGAGACTAGGATCCTTCTCGGAGGCCTTCTTTATTGAGTATATCCTATTGGCATAGCTTCAAAGGAAAACCAATTCCTTTGCCGCCTCGAGTTCCCCACTGCCACCTCGAGTTCCCCACTTGGGTGAAGAGAGGCGGGATATAAATTGAATAAAATAAATAAATAAATAAATAAATAAATAAATAAATCTTTCCCGTGGTTTCAGTATAATTAAACTAGGAAATAACCCCACCCCAAGTCTCACAGGTCACGTTTGGGTGAATTGGCCGGCTCTCCAGGCACTCCTTCCCTAACCTTATCCATTTCCATTAGAGATTACCTTGGTTCTCCTGAGAAATCTCTCTGTTGTGTCTAGTCAGGCATTCTGACTTTCTTCTATTCCCTCTCTAACTCCTCTGCTTCCTTTCTATTTCACTTGGTCTTTCTGGGCTTTTCAAGAGAGAGAGAAAAAATGGAAAGATGGAGTAGGCTGGATTCAGTACAGCTTGACTTCCTGCTGCCTCTGCTCAGCCAAACAACTATTCTCAATTTGGGGGAAACCTCTTTCAGTACCTTCTCCCTAGTCCTTCCCCAGAGACCAGAGCTTCACCAATGACCAACGAGCCACCCCACTTCCAATCTTGGGTGTTGCATTAGGATGTCCTGTGTAATCAGCAGGTCTTGGGTGGAGATATCCTCTCTCTGGGTTTTCACTTTCATTCTTCCAGAGCAGAGACAATCTTGGCTCTATCTTCTCCCTTTCCAGCCAAGAACTGGAACCTGTATAGTTACATAAATTCATTCTTCAACTTTTCTCTCCAGTTGGTTTGCTTTGTTCTCCTTTTATCCTCTCCTTTTATTCCTCTCCAATTTTAATCAGATTGGCAGCATGTTCCCCCCAACCCCCAGAAATTGAGGACGTGATGTGCCCCCAGAGCTCTACACTGGACCAATGGAACTCCATCTCCACACAGTAGCCCAATCAGGCCTCATAACATCATGATTACCTTTCAAAGCCAGAAGTGAGCTTCTTCTCTCTTTGGCTCTCTCCTTATACCAACTCCTGCCAGCTGAACAACATCCATGCCAGGCCATTAAAACTTCATATGCCACAAGTATCCTCAAATGCAATTCCCAAATTCACATGCAGATTTATTTATTAGCCTGTTGGCATCCTTTGTAGATCACAGCCAACACAATTTATTTTTTCAACTCAAACATTATCTCATCATACATTTTAAAATGTGTTAAGACTTAGGAGAGGAAAAAGAATAAAAATACTTAACACTGAGTGAAAATATGCTTAAATGGCATTTATAACGGGTTTAAATTGGAACAGAAGCCTCAGACCCATGGATGAATAGCTGGAGAAGTGCCATAGTCCAGAAATGAGTGCATCTTCCTATGCCACTTCCAGATCCACCTACCTATCCGTGCCAACTACATACAAAGGAAGAGAGAAAAGGCAGGAGGGAGGGAAGGAGAGAGGGAGGAAGGAAGGAAAGGAGGGAGGGAGGTCCAATATTTCCTAGGTAATTATTTCCTAATATTAAATATTGCTAAAGCATTTAGAACAGGGCTGTCAAACTCCCGGCCCATGGGCCAGATGCGTCATGTGCTGGCCATGCTCATACCTGGTTTAGAGAAGGAAGAAAAAAGTCCCGATACATCACATGATACTGCCGTGATGACGTGAGTTTGACACCCCTGATTTAGAAAAATAACTGAAGATCAGCACTTGAGTGGAAGGGTGAAGCAAGATTACTTTTCACAGAGAATTAAACCCCTGAATCATTCTGCAGGGCTTCAGTTTTTCAAAAAAGAAAGAAGGTGATATTTATGGCCTGGTTGCTTTTTGTTTTTCTTTTTGTTTAGTTCAGGTTAACCATAGCTGATCCAAAATAAATTGGAATAGCTGCCAAACTCAGCTAACATAATGGGATCACAAAGGTCCAGAGCATCTTTTGAACTGGGATCATTTGAGGGCAGAAATGCCTTCAATATTCTTGCATTTTCTTAGCACAGCTACTCTGGACTTCTGACAGCTGAATACACCTGTCATTTTTGCTTTCTCTGTGGCCTTTCCACCTATTTATGAATACAATTGCATTCCCATCTATACATACATCTCTTATTCGTGGTATCTAAATACATACAAATATACCATATACATAAAATCAAACAATTATTGCCCATCTAATAGTGTAAATGTATCCTTTTTCCTAGCAGGGAAGAAATGAAGCTGCCTACCATGACAAAACTGAAGGGTCTTTCAAAATGGAGTGACAAACCCCAATACAGTCCACAAACAGCTGAATTTAGGGAGATCCAAATAGTGGACTGCAGGGCAATAAAAAGCTCTCTGCCTGAATAGAGCAATTGAACCACTTTGCTTTCTCCCAGCTACCGATCTTTTACTTTACACCTTCTTTCAGTCCTGTTTATAAAGAAAGCAAACATGTCAAATAAGCACATACTCCTACTTGTTTCCACCAATGGCTTCCTTTAAACTCCTTTTCTCCATGGCCCTCTTTGATGCTACGCAGCCCCATGGATTAGCTTTTCCTTTTTTCTTTCCCCAACTAAGAGTTTTCATTGTATATTTATATGGCTGGATGATATATAAGAAATGTTTTTCCATATGGAAGGAAGAGCTGATTTGTGCCACTTGGGTATAATGGTAAATAACTTTTTATTCAATATAACACAGTATGCTAGAATGGGAAAGTTATAGTGTCCCTCTTGACAATGGCCATTTGCTTTTTCAATTGCAATGTAGTTGTGTTTGTAGTTGCAATAAAAGTGGTAAAAAGTAACCTCTCCTCCTATCACCTGGTTTTCTTTTTGTACAAACAATAATAGCATTTCGGTATTGTGACTCAAATGATCGTTTCCCATTTTAGGATCCTCTTGTCTTCAGTCTCATTTTGATTTGGCTTTCCCTCCATTCTTATATTACTAAAGTTTATTTGCTAAGCTGTCAGGGAAACAAAATCCAGCACTTTATTAAATAAGGAAGCAGTAATCTAGCTGATCTGTCTCTTGAAGCCCCTGAAAAATGACTGGAAGCAGGCCAAGATGCCATTTGTGCAGGCAGGGGAAATGCTGTTCTGTAGCTAGAGGGGTTTCCAAAGTTTATTTGTTGTTCCTGATGACCTCTATGAGTAGGCAAGGCTGTTTCAAACAGAAAAGAAATGCTTGCCTGTTCCAGTGGGTGACTAGCTGCAGTTAAAAAAAAAAAAAAAAGCCTCCAGCTGCACACGAAAGCCCCTTCCACCCACGCAAAACCTGCCCAGAATTGCATCCCACTCCAATAATTTATTAAGAAATGGCCTGGAAGACTTTTTACGGGTTCTTGTTTTTATTTGCACTAAAGGCAAATTGTAAATGTGGCTACCAGAGTACTCATGCAAAGAAACAATTGTACTAAGCACTTTTTAACACTGTGATGAGCTTTTGCTTTATTATCTTAGCACAGGCGGGATTTTTTTTAGATTAGTTCTTTGTTGCTAATTTGAAATCACAATTAGACTTGCAAAACACCACAACGCAGACCGTTCTTGTTCGTGATGGCTGCTGTCCTGTCATGCCCGCCTCCAGGGTGCTTCGCTCCATCCTCATCCATTCTCTCTTGGACTTCTGGTTTTCCATTTTGATAATAGAGGCAGCCCTCACTTCATGAGCTCCCTGTTTAGCACTGAAAAAATAACCAAGGCTCCTTTATGTGTTATCAGCTAGCTAAATCATGAAATATCCTTGTATATTGAAAAGCTACCATTTATTTTTCTATAAAAATAAATTTTGTACAGTTTGTTCCGTTCAGGGCTACTAAAACCTAATTTATTAGTTGTTTCCTTGGTTTGACAAGGTTTCAATCACAAAAAGATTAAGGAATAGATTTATTTTTATTGTTCTTTATTCTCAAGTATTGGTTTCTTTTATTTTCCAAAATAAATCCAGTTCAAGAAAAATATACTTGCAATGCTTTTGTCCAATATTTACATTTCAGGATATTTACAGTGAATACTGTATTCTCTAGGGTGATATTCCAAGCTACACATAACAAAATATTTATATCTCCTCAAACTTGAAGGTTGCTTAAAGGTTTTGTTTCCGTTTGTTGCATCTATATGGACTACAACCTACATAAAATTAGTTTATGTAGCACACTACATTGGGCTCATTTATCTTGAGAATCCCTTGTAATTAATTGTTTGCTGAAAAAAATACTATTATAATTAAGGACAATATAAATTCAAATACCTCATTCTTATGTATAATATTGGAAACACTATGTTGTAAGTTGAATTCTACTTCTAAATCAATTTAGTAAACTGAAAACTTTACTAAATCTCACAACTTACAAAATTTAAAGACTGGTCAAATTGATTTTGAAATTGGCAAGATCCAAAATAACCAACTGGCATTATCCTTGAGATTTCATCTTATTTACTCTTGGCCAAAATACAAGGAAAAAGTCATCTTGGGGTTTGAGCAGACATGCCTGAAGGAGAGGTGTTCTGACCTAGGCTTCCCAAAAGCATGAAGCCAACTCCTCGTCCCAATAAAACCCCTTTTATTTTAGTTAAAGTGAAATCCCCTCCAGCAAAGTCCCAACCAACAGTCTTTCAAGAGAGTTCACAATTACAGACCTTTATCAGGCTTGGAGAGCTGCCAGGCCATTATCTTCCAAATGCCCCTTTGTAGCAGACAATTCTTGGCAAGTAGTCAGGAATAGATAATGAATGGAACTAATTGCCTCCTGCAAACACCACTCCCCTTTCACTCCTCTCTATTCTCTATGAGAGGGGCCATTCACTGTCCACCTGTGGCTTTACTCCCAAGTCGACTCTTGTTGCTTAGCTGTTCCCTTCTCCTGGCAACTCTGTGCCTGTACACACTGGGAACAGGCTCCAGCTGTTCTTCTGCCCCACTGATGTCCAACTCTGAAGGCAGCTGATATCTGTCAGACGGCCCTGGCCCCATCTCTACCTCTGACACAGAGCACTTGTCAGAGCCTTCCCCAGACTCCAGGACTGGCCCATGTTCCTCCACAACCTCCTCACTATCCAAATCTGCTGCCAGCTATGCTGGCCACAGACAGGCCACAACAAGAGGTACAAGTAGCAACATGTTTAAAACATCTGAACCATCTGATTAAGACTTTGGACAGGGGCACTCACAGAGCCAGGGAGGCCTGCCTCATTTCCTATTAGACATACAAGTCTGGAATCCTGGCCTGGTGGTGAGCCTAGTGGAAGGATTTTTTTTAAAAAATATTAAAATGTACTCTATCTATACAGTTGCAATGTATGGCTATGAAAGTTGGACCATAAGGAAGGCTGAGCATCAAACAATTGAGGCCATTGAACTATGGTGCTGGAGAAGACTCCTACGAGTCCCTTGGACTGCAAGGCGATCAAACTCGTCAGTCCTAGAGGAAATCAACCCTGACTGCTCTTTAGAAGGCCAGAACCTGAAGATGAAACTCAAATACTTTGGCTACCTAATGAGAAGGAAGGGCTCACTGGAGAAGAGCCTAATGCTGGGAACGATTGAGGGCAAAAGAAGAAGGAAAGCAGAAGAGGAAAGTGAGACTGGTAGCAACTGTGGCATGTGGCAGAGAGTGAAATGGGCACAACCAAGGGTCAATGTCTAAACATCCCATTCTGTCACAGGAATGCTTGAAAAATTCAGACTGTGCCTGAGTATAAGCAAAATTACCAAATTTGTATCTCATGGCCTCCTCTGTCTCTGTCTCCTTCTTACCAAGAGATTTTGCAGTTTTCCAAATGTTACTATGAAAATTCACAGCAGCTAAGTATATTGAATTATGGTTTTAAACATTAAATATAGCTTTGTATAAAACACACAGGCTTAGATGCATGCACATACATGAACACATAATTTGAACCCTATCTATTGGATTCCTATATGCTTATGTTAAAATGAATTTATCTTTTATACAAATAATCTTCTGAGTAATTTTCCAAGATGAGTTTTTGATGAAGGATTTATTGGCCTCCCTAGTAACCATGACTTTATGTTCTCCAGCTTCTCTCCACTTTAATTTCCATCAGGTGGAAAAGTTGTTTGTTTTTTTCTTCAATTTAATTTCCATTAGTAGAAAAGTTATTTTGTTTTAAGATATCTTACTTGCTTAAAGCCTTTGGATATACAATATTAGATTAAGAAAGCAAAGAGAACAACAAACTATCTCAATAACTGGGAGTTGCCAAACCATACTTTGAGCTTTTGAAAAATGACAATTCACATTTCTGTCTGTTTTTGTGTGTTATACAATCCAGAAGGAAAATGACATGCAATGCCTGGAGCAATTGCCCAGTATGTCTGGGGATATAAAGAAATGTCACCTCTTTCCATCTGGCCAATGATATAGTATGGTATTTTGTTGTAAAAAAGAACATTAGGATATTGCAATGCTAGCTTTTTAATCTGACATTCTTTCAGCTTCATTTTATCTTTTTTGGTCTTTAAATTGACTTGATAGAAAACAATTTGATCCCCTACCCACCCCCTCCCAAAAAAAGGACCCAACAGT
>JANHGC010005733.1:0-10753 GCA_027560395.1 Boaedon fuliginosus | reverse complement strand
CTGATTCTATCGGGTAACCTATATTTTTCTCCCAAGTTGTCATATTTTCCTTAATTTCTCTGTCTTCTAACTTTATTGCGATCAAATATTTATACAGTTTCCTAATTAGTTTTTGATTTGCTCCTATCAAAATTTGATCTACACCGCCCCAATTTTTGCAAAATCCGTATTTTATTTTATCCTTCTTGTAACTTGATGTCAGCTGCATAAGGCCACCAAGAAATTTCCAACCCGTTCCTTTAATTCTTCTGATTTTTCAATTCTTCTTTATCATTTAATATATCTTTATAACAAACAATTTTATCAAAATTTGTAACTTCTGGCAATGTCCATGCTTTTAAAGGTGAAACCCACAATGGTAATTTCGTCCAATGTTCCTTTTTGGTCTTATTCCCTTATTTCAATTTCAAGCCAGAGCGACCAAATTATGACCATGTGACCACAGCTGCAGCTATGAAGACCCATCCTAAGTACTCCTCATTCAATGCTGTTGTAACTTTGCATGATTGCTGAACGAGTTGACATTAAGTAAGGACTATCTGTATCTGCAATTATGTCACAAAGAAGACTAACATCTGATCACTTTCATGCACGATACAGAGAAATTATTTAAGATACAGGAAAGCAGATTCTGATTGAATATAACATAATTTCAACAGTGAAAGAAGTTGCCCAGAGAGACAGTGGCATAGAGGAGTAGCTGTCACACTCTCTTTCTTAAAATTCCATTGAATTATGAAGGTTGTAGAGTAACCCTGGGGTAATAATTACTATTCAACTTAATCTACCTTGAAGAACATCATATGGAGGCCACACAGAAGTTCATTAAATCACTACTAGTTTTGATAGCTGCAGATGATACAAGACAGTGTTCCATCTGTGATGTTGGAAGGCTCTATTGTGAACTTTTCAGGCATCTTTTATTGGCCCTTGTATGCGAAAGACAGGTGTTGTATTGATCCATCAAGTCTCTATATATTCTTATATCCTGATTTAGTAGTGGAAGATATGAAATGCAAACAATAGCTTTTCTTATTATTTGTTAGATTTTTACCTCTTTCCCTTTAAGAGCTCAAGGATTTCATGTCCAACTGTAACTTAGCAAAAGTTCTATTAAATAGATTGGGCTGAAATAAAAACCAGTTCAAAGTTACACAGCAAATATTATTAATGGGCATTTAAAACAAGATCGCCTGTTCCCAAGTTCTAAAGTTTACTGCATCATAGTAATTTACATCAAAATAATCAGGTCTAGGTCATTTGACTGGGTAGCACTATCTCATGAACATTAATAGACAGTATTTATTTATTTTATTTATTTAGATTTATATCTTGCGTCTCTTCCCCGGTCAAGAGGAACTCGAAGCAGCTTACAACAATTAAAAACAGTACAATAAAACATCATTAAAAATACAATATAATTAAAAAAAATTACAACACAATCATACACCAACCAATCATCATTCATCCAAGGGGGGTATTAGTTCCAAGCCCACCGACAGAGCCAGGTCTTAGTGGCTCTGCGGAAGGCCAACAGGTTCGGAATGGTTCTGATCTCCATGGGTATATATAGGAATTTCCAATCTAATCTGTCCTCTGTTTTTGCTTGCTAAAATAAACAAAACAGTCATATTTAGCCACTGAAGCAGAAATTTTCAGAAGTATTATTGGCATCACATAGGGAGGATTTTACTTTCTTTAGAGAAAAGAATTATTAGTCTAATGTCTGCTTCAGAAATGGCTTCAGAAATGTTAGAGTAAGTAGAATTCCATATTCTTAAAAGAAGAATTGCCATAATATATGGAATTTTCAGATAGTCTCAAAGTTTCAGCCCAATTTAGGGAGTAGATTTATAATCTGGCACACTCATACTATTTATGTTACCCCAAAATTTTTCCAATATTTGGACTGAATAAAATACTTGGACATTAAATAAAGTGACTAGCAACTTAGTCCAAGGTTTATGTTATAAAATTATGTAAGCTTCAAACAATAAAAGTGATTATTTTTAAACTAGTTAGAGTATACATAGAAATCTCCTTCCCATTTTCTCTTTGATCTCAGAGGCAAATTCCAGTTTTTTAACCTCTTCTAGAAGTAACTTTAAGTGATAATATTCATTCAAGTTGGTCAGATAACTATAACATGTAACAATAAAGATTTATGTTTATTAAAGAAATATGAACAATTCTTCCATATTTTGGTTCTCTTATAATTTTTAGGCTGAAAATGTGAGAGATAATAAAGAAAAATCAGCCCTAGTTTATTGTTTAAATTGATGTTTTAATTTAATTTTTATATTGTTTTAGTTTTAAAATTTTGATTGGGTAACCATCTTGAGTGTTTATTAGGACATAAGTTATATCAAATAATAAATTAAAAAAAATAAAGCCCAGTGACACAATTTTATGTACATACATTTTATGGTGCCTCCAAACATAAAGTATTAATAACTGAAGGAGCACATTTCAAATCATGAAGTGGCACATAAATTATTTAGCTAATGTTGGTATCAAGTTTTTCGCAGGAATATAGGGGGTCATAATGTATTGGAGTACTATACGTACAGATCCAAGTTGATCTTTTTTAATTGACAGATGGAAATGTTGTCAATGCGCAGCTATTCTAAGCGTCATCCAAGATTTTCTGGTATTCTGATATGGTACCCAGTGTGCTGATAATCACTGGGACCACTGTGGCTGATTTTGAATTTTGATGTTCATATCTTGATTTTTTGTAATCTTCTCCAATTCTTTGTCTTCTATTCATTACTTCGGTTATCCACACTTTTTTGCTTTTTAAACACAGTTAAATCTGGTGTGTAATCATGACTTTCAGTAGTCAAAATTATCACTTTGTATCATACAGTATTTTAAACTGCTCATTCTGAAGTACTTTTTCAGTTCTATGTTCCCCCCAATTTTTCATTACTGGCACATGATAACAGATTACAGATGTTCCAGTGAATCATTTTGGAGACTGATGTAATGGAATGGCATGGATAACCTTGAGGGGAGAAACGATGCTGCCTAGGAAACCATCAGATCTGCAAGATTGATGTTGGCCTTCCCTGATAAAGCAGACAGAAAACAAGACTAGATGATCAAAATCTACTTTATTGCAAGTCTATATTAACAAAATCTTGCAAGTCTGAAAGTACAAAGTTCCTGCCCACCACTTTTAACTGCTCGATCCAGTAGGGGCCCCTCCCTAACTTTCTTTCTTTGGCCATAAGCTTCTGCCTCTCCTGTCAGATGGTTTCTTATTTATTTTGGCCTCCCATAGGTTTGAATATGATTTTGCTGTTGGTTTCCTAATTTTAATACTCACTACTGTACTGTAGGCAAGCTGATTGGTCTGTTTTATGATGATATTTTAATTCTTGCAAGCACCTTATTCACATTCTTCATTATAGGCTTTTTTGAGCACTACAGTACTTAATTTATTTTTTATTTTTGTTGTAAAGTTTTTTTAAATATACATCAATATTATTACATGGACAGTGTAGCATCTGAGTGTCATACATTTTGATACAAAAATAATATTGATACAAATGAATATTACTGCATTAATCAAACTTATGTGGTTCTAATGTTATTATATATATTTGTATCGTATTTGCTCATAGTCCTTCATTTTTCAATTGTTCAATATTTGCTACATCCTTCTAATAGTAATAACATTATTCTTGAGCATGCCTGTTAACATCCTTTTTCAAAATCTGATCTTAATTTCTAACTTTCACTTTAAATGCATTATGCAAAAATATGTATAACAATATCCCCCCATTTCTAATTTCTCAATCTATTCTAATTCTTAATACAGCCAGTTTTGTTTTGTTTTGTTTTTTAAAAAAAGATCCTTTCTATCCATCATCTCTCATTCTCTTGGAAATTTCACTTCTTCTCCTTTTAACTTGCCTCCCATACTCCTCCCTTGTTATTCTATTTCTGTTTGCAGTTCTTTGTATTTTCTGATTTTCTCCAGTTCTTTCACTTCTGTTATCTCTAGATAGTGCCACAAGTACTACTCAGATTTTATTACCTTTCTTATTGATAATTGTTAATTGTTATGTGGCAGCTGGATGTCTAAATTCAGAAGTTCCAGAGCACTTTAGCTTCTTCATTTTCTATAACTTTCTCTAATTTATGCACAGTCTTGTTCAAAATTGTTGTCAGTGAGGCCATTGATAGTATAAAAAGTAAAGGTGATAATGAGTCACATTGAAAAATTCCATATTTCATTTTGTTTTCTCCTAACTTTTCATCAATAGGCATCAGCTCCCTTTACAAAACTTCTTTATTATTATTAGGAAATCTTTATAGTCCAGAGCCTGGAAAGGTTGATTCATTTGCCTCCTTGGGAAGGATGAGAAAATTCATCAAGCATTCCACTTAACTCTATTACACTTCTAAGCACAAGCCCATTATAAATAAATGTCTACCAAAATCCTAGCCTTGGATTGCTTTTCCAGTTTGTTATTTATACTGTGGAATTAATATTCCACTGTATTGTTAAAACAAATTTATAGTCTGCTTTTGTTTTATCTGTTACATTTTTATCTTCTAAACAATGTTGTATTCCAAATCTTAAAAAAATACAATTAACATTAGCAAAATTATTGTAAGGCACTTTAAGCCCATGGGTCAAAGTGCAATAAATTAAAGGAATATGAAATGGTCTTAAAGGCATTGAGAAAACATTATGGAAATATCCAGAATTAAATGAATTAAAAGTGAATTGAATAGAAAGTTTTAAACTGATTTTTTTTAGCAAGGGTTCCCTAAAGCACAGATTATAAAATTGTATCTTTTAACTTCATCGATTTGTCTCAGTAGAGAAACACACAATTAAACAATATGCTGATATGAAGAATGGATACTTTCAAAATGTTCTATAGTTCAAATATTAGTTTTTCTCTTTTTCCTCCCAAGGTATGCAAGCCGCTCATGTGGCTTTTTGTTCTATCTTACATTGTATCCAAAATATTTCAGTAAAATTTAATCAACCTTCAGTCCAGCAGTTTGGATTCTTTTGAAGTGAGACTCGTAAAGATTTCAGTATTATCCATTTTTCACCAACAATGAAAGAAAACTGATAAAGTTTAATTTAATGCCAGGCCACTCGGGTTTTTTAGCACTGAGCAACTGGACTCCGTCTGTATCTTTCTGTCATATCATTACTGTCATCAAATGAGACCTGCTTTTGAACTGTTTGATCAATGGCTCATTCCATCTAAACTACAATGATATTAATTATAACCAACTTAAAAAAAAACACCCTAAAATAAATAGTTTTGCCTCATCCTACTGTGCTAAATGCTTGTACTTTTAACTGATCATTTCTCATCCTACTTGGTGAAAGAGAAATTTGCTCTCAAAATGTGTTTCAAAGCAGAAGACAATTTGACTGATATTTTCACAGGTGAAGTGAGCCATTATTTTACTTTTTAATTTATGAGATGATAAAAGAAAGTCAAGTCTTCCAAATTGACTTAAAGAGTTTCCCCCAGAATTTACACAAAAAAGCTTTTATTGTAAACCACAAACATTTGGCAGGGCACTTAAGGAAAATAAAGCAATACCCACCTTCGTGGTATCTCAACAACAGCAATTTATTCTTGCATCATAGGCACTTAGTAAACATGTTGTTGGTGTGGGGATGTTAGATTTCAGTACAGATGCTCATAAGTTTGTACAGCATCAAAAGAGCTCCAGATCTGAGAAATACATCGTAAGATGCCCTCCTCCCATGACACAATGGGACCACTTAGTTCATTACCATTGCTAAGTCTTCCGCAGTTCCCCAAAGCTTTTTCTTTCTTTATTCAGAACTAGCTGTTTACCCAGCTTCGCCCAGGTGTAGTCATCATGCAGCCCCACCGGGCCTGGCACTCCCTCTCCCGTCACTGCTTGCTCCAGATATTCCACCGTTGTCCCGGCACAGTCTCCTTCATCCCTGCTCTGTTCTACATGGTCCTGCTGCCTCTGCCGCTGGCTCCTTGTGTCCCTACTCACCTCCAGCCACTGCAACCTCATGCCAGCAAAGTCTTCTACATCCCCGCTCGGTTCCATGTGGTCCCGCTGCCTCCACTGCTGGCTCCTCTGTCCCTGCTGCCCCCAGCTGTTCCAACCTCATCCCAGAGCCTGTAGTGTGCATGCAGCAGGAGTGGCACATGCACAGAAGTTATTTGCAGTGGGGGGGGGACTCATCAATTTGAGACCCATTTTCAGGGGCGCAGACCGCCCCGGGGTGTGATCCCCCCAGAGCTGATCTCAGGAGGACAAAGTATGTCTTTGCAAAATTTGGCCATGATTGGGTGCCCCATGTAGGAGCCTATAGGGCACATACACAGTCACACATACACAGCCACGGTCAGTTTTATATATATAGATTTTTCCTCCTTGCTTTTTCCTTTCAGCAAACACATCTTTCACCATGTTCCCATCTTGTTTGTTTGTTTGTTTGTTTTAAGACCAAGCAGTTGAATTTACATTCTGACTTGGGCACAGCAGAAGAAAACAACTTGATGCCACAAACATGTTTCATCATTTGAAAAGAAAAAGGAAACAGAAGGATTTTTCATCCGCAAGTTTCCAAACAAAGGCAACACAGTACAGGTAATCCTCAATTTACAACAGTTCATTTAGTGACTGTTCAAAGTTACAATGGCACTGAAAAAAAGTGTGAAAAATGTGACCTTTTTTCACATGTACAACCATTGTAGCTCCAGGGTTACATTATCAAAATTCTGACACTTGGCAATTGACTCATATTTACAATAGTTGCAGTGTTCCAGCATCATATGATCACTTTTTGTGACCTTCTGACAAGCATTTAACGGCTGTCTTGGTTACAAACATAAATTTTAGGCTCAATTGTGTTTGCAACTTAAAGACTACCACATTTATGACATGTGAACTCCAAATAATTTTCTTGTTCAAGCAAAACAAAGGCTTTAATTCTGAATAGTCTTTTAAAAACAAATATAAAAATACTTTGCCCATCTTAAATTGATTGTTTTGTTGATTTAGTAGATTAATAAAAATGTTAACTATATCCATACTTAGATATTGCTACAGTGTTTGAGCATCATTGGTTCTCTTTGTAATACAGTCCAAAGTTATGTATTTTATTATATATATTTAAATATACCTTTTTGTTGTTGGCTGTAGGATTCATCCGATTCTTAAAGAGTTCCATGGCACAAGGTTAAGATAGCCTAAGGAAGACCACATGGACATTACAAAGTGATCATTAATCACTGGATAAAATGGGAACCATACTCCTTACCAAAGATAGGAAATCTTTTTTGCTATACTGGTTGGAGTCAAATGTTTTTCTAAAATGGATTTATCACATGTCCTGTGAACCAGACTCAGAGCAATATCTAACCATCAATAATACAAAGGTCAGTATCAGTATCAGACTTCTTTTGTGGGTTTCAGAGTTCCTGTAATATTCCAAAGGATACAAGAGATCAAATATTATAAGTAGTTGTGAACTTGAGCTGGTATCTCAGACTGGCTCAGCACTAGTAGGCTGCTTGCTAGTCACAGAATATCTCCTTCCACAAAGGAAGTGTGCTCTTTTTGTCACATAGGCATAGAGAGAGATATTCCTTGGCTGGAGATATAAACTTTGAATCCTTTTAAAATAAAAGAGAACTTCAAAGAAAACAAAAGCAAAAGGCATGTACTGAGGATGGGAAAAGGCTTCTCAGGTAAATTGAAAAAGAAAAAAACAATGTCAAAGATTTGCTATTTTTATTTATTTATTTGTATCCCAAGTTCCGCCTCAAGTTCCCCATTTGGGTGAAGAGAAGCGGGATATAAATCAAATAAAATAAAAACTAAAATAAATTATTTTTATAAATAACATAAGGTGGTGAGCATGTCCAACATACTTTCCGCCTCCTATTGTCCCCACAACAACCCTCTGAAGTGGGTTGGGCTGAGATAGAGTGACTGACCCAGTGTCATCCAGCTGACTTTCATGACTAAGGCGAGATTAGAAGTTTAGGTTGTATAATATTTTTAGCTAAAAATATTTTTACCTACATTGCTAGAAACTCTGTTAGGATCATTTGATTGCTATTTTCTCTCTGTTGCTAAGGTTCTTTACTTTTCTAAACAAATGTAAAAGTGGATGCTTATGTAAGCTTTCATTCATCTGTACTTCACATTCAACATGAAGTTATTATTATATCACTTCACACATTATTTTTGTTCTTCCTCATCAATATCATCCAGTCATGATGTCAGGGTTCCAAGTAATATGTCCATAGCAAGCAGAACTCCAAGCCAAGCAGGTTCCTCAAAAAACAGGTTTATTGGACATATCACATAGGCACAGACTGATAAAAACTGACTCTAAAGGTTCCTGCAGTTTTCACCTAATTAAAAATAAAAGTTATTCCTCCTTTCCCAAACAATCAATCACATGGTCGAATCAAGGTGGTGTCTGGTTGCTTGGAAACTTCACTCCTCCTCTTTCAGCCACCTGTGGGAATGTCCTTGGTTCTCAGGTAAACTATTTTGTTTTGGCTACAAAACCCCAGCTATCTCTATTCCCCCCTCTCTATTCCTCAGCACCATTGTGGCAACACTGAAGCCTCAAAGATGACTTCAGTCAGGCTAGCTTCAGAGTTAACACATGACTTTTGTATCTGTTTCCTACTGGTCACTTGATTTTGTATTTTAACCATGCTCACCCAGCTCTTATTCATTCTCAACTTTTTCTATTCTTGTTTTACCACACACATTAAGTAAACATGAACATTAGAAAGATTCTGCTAACTTACCCAATTTCAATCAAAATAGTTTTAGCCTACCTACTTCCTAGTTCCTTTCTCTCCATGCAGTGGGATATCACCCAATTTTTACTTGCTTCCTTTAACTTTAACTTTCTTTAACTAAGCATTCTACTTATTCTAACATTTGCTTTACTTTTTTCTCATTCCATTCTTACCACTTTCATCAAGCTACTTTCAGTTCTATATTTGTACAATATAGTTCATAATTAAAGTCCATTAACATTATAATGTACTTTATCTAGATCAGCAGACATAATATATTCGTATTCACACATTTCTCTAAGATTCGCTAAAGAGCAAATATCTGACCTGAACCCTTCTTGCCTAACACAAAACTGTATCACACTTCTCAAATGTTGCTAATTGTCACCTCTCAAAAACTTTCAATCAGAATTCTGTGAAACATCTTGTCAGACATACTTTATAAAATTATCCCCTTGTCATTTGCTTTTTCTATTCTTGTCTTCATATAGGGGAAGAATTACAGTATTTGTCTGATCATCAAGACATAGATTCATACTATGCATATATATTAAACAAGACACAATTACTCCACAAGTTAACGGTATTTGTATTTTAAGATTTCTCCAGTAATACTGTCTACAACTGCAGTGCTATCGTTTTTCATTATTTTCATTGCATTTTTCATCATATATAGCATATGTTTACATTCCATTCTGATGCTGTAAGCTGTCCAGAGTTGCTTGACAATGAGATAGATGGTGCATACATTTAATAAATAAATGCAATCATTCCTGTAAAAATTGTGAAATTATCCATTCCAGTATTCCCTCTGTTCAGTTCCATTCCAAATTGTTTTATCTCTTTCACTTTGAATTCTATTCAGTTTTCTGAAGAGTCCTTTATAATCATTTTTCCATCCCTTTAAAAAAACAATTTCTATTAAATTTACTATGCTGATAGTAATCTTAACTGTTCCTTATGTGTATTATCTGCAACTATCTTATTTTTTCTATTCATATTATACTGCATCTTTCTTTAATCCTCATTTTTTGGTAGCAGTCACTCTTTTATGTTTCCATCAACAGGCTCATTCATCTCATCATTCCATCAAACACCCCTTTTCATAAAAATAAAGGTAAACGTGTCTGACTCTAGGAGGCAGTGCTCATCTCATTTCTTAGCCAAGGCAGTCAGCATTATGCAAAGAAATTTTCATGCTCATATGGCCAGCACAGAACCAAAGTGGTAGCTATTTATCTATTTGCATTTGCATGCTTTCTGACTACTACGTGGGCAGGAGCTGGGGCAAGTAAAAGATTGTGCAGCGCTTGGGTTTGAACCCGAGATATCAGCTTTCCATCTAATAGGCTCAACGTCTTTAATCACTGAGCCATGTTGCCCCTTATTATTCATACTTGCCATTAATGTAATTCTACATAATTCTGTGGAACCCTATAAGATTTGCCAAGTACTGAGAGCTTCCGGGTTGACTTCCAGCGACTCTGGGAGCAAGAAACACGGGCTCCGCGGATTTTGCTCCAGGCTGCCGGGTCAGAGGACCCTAAATCTCCCTGTAGGGGAGGGAGCAAAGGAGTGTGGGAGTAGGGTCAAGGAGGTAACGCAAATCTCCTCCCCACTCACCGTGTACTCCTCGCCGAAGACCGAGTGGGATGGCACCTTAATGGCTGCCAGGAACCCTGCCATGTGGGGTTCCTCAGGGGTCCATCCTCTCCCCCCTCCTATTTAACATTTACATGAAGCCACTGCGTGAGATCATCCACCGACACGGGGTCAGGTATCATCAGTATGCTGATGATACCCAGTTGTACATCTCTGTCCCAGGCAGATCTAGTGAAGCCGTGGAGGCGATGTCCCAGTGCCTGGAGGCTGTGAGGGTATGGATGGGGACCAACAGGCTCAGACTCAACCCAGACAA
Source organism: Boaedon fuliginosus (assembly GCA_027560395.1). Lineage (NCBI taxonomy): Eukaryota > Metazoa > Chordata > Lepidosauria > Squamata > Lamprophiidae > Boaedon > Boaedon fuliginosus. Next base: position 37 of record JANHGC010005733.1, on the reverse strand, counting down.
GACCGAGTGGCTATGGGTACTGCCTCCGCGTGGTCCA
>JANHGC010005732.1:78832-94818 GCA_027560395.1 Boaedon fuliginosus | reverse complement strand
TTCAAGGGCAGCCCCATGTAGAGCGCATTGCAGTAGTCCAACCGAGAGGTGATAAGGGCATGAGCAACCGTGTGTAGTGCCCCCTGGTCCAGGAAAGGTCACAATTGGCGGAGCAGGCGAACCTGCGTGAAGGTTCCCCTGGTCACAGCTGTCAGATGATGATCCAATTTTAGCTGTGAATCCAGAAGGAGCCCCAAGTTGCGAACCCACTCTGAGGGGAGCAATTTCTCTCCCCCCAGCTCCAATTATGGAACCTCAACTGGACCACGTGGAGGCAGTATCCACAGCCACTCGGTCTTGTCTGGGTTAAGTTTGAGCCTGTTAGTCCCTATACAGACCAGGACCAGGACATCACCTCCATGGCTTCACTAGATTGACCGGGGACAGAGATGTATAACTGGGTATCATCAGCGTACTGATGATACCTGACCCTGTGCTCTCTAGCATTAGTAAAAGGTAGGTCATATACTCTAAACACTGCCCTGTATCCAGATACTATTTAGCAGAATAATAACTCACATATACTAAGCAGTTACTCAGTGCAACTACTGCACAATGGAATTCCAGTGGAAGAAATGTCATAATTAAATTTCTTTATTGGTGCCAAAGCCTGCAGAAAACCTTCAGGAATGTAGCATTCGGGTTGCAGAAATCTTTTCTTTAAAATTCCATTCTATTTCCTTTCTTACTCTCATGAACATTTATCTAAGGAATCATAAACTATCGTTGCTTATGACCTCACATATCTCTCTCTGCTGTTCCTTACAGGCTAATTTCCTGCAGCTTTCGGACTATGGCTATCCCATATCTGCATATAATGCAAGTTCCAAAGATCTATCTATCCCTATAACAGAAAGATCAATCCATCATACCTATTACTTCATGAAATTGGCAACCAGACAAGTCCATCAGCCAAAAGGGGAAAGTGTTACGAGAGAACCGCCGCTATGAGAGACATTGAACCTCCATATCAAAATCCAAGGTATCCCATAGGCCTTTCATTTCAGCAATCCAGACATTTCTGTTTAATATTGGCCTTGGTTTTGCCACATGAGCAGGATGGGTGGGTCTGACTTAGTCTTTTCTCAGAAAACCTGAATGGAGTTTGAATCTTTGCACCATTGCTGCAGAATATCAGAGGGCAGATTAGAGGATCAGGGTATGTGAGAGAAGTAGATTGAAGAATAAAAGGGAAAACATGGCAGCAAGATTTATTTACTTGTAATACATTTAACTTTTATCCCAGTCTAATTAAACATGAATTAAAATAACATGTTTTTTCCACAGAAATTGTAGCAGCTGCAGTTGCAATTGGGTCTTCATGTACAGGTGGTCCTTAATTTATGACAATTGAGCCCAAAATTTCTGTTGCTAAGAATTTGTTAAGTGAGCTTTGCCCATTTTACCTTTCTTGCCACAGTTGTTAAGTGAACCATTACAGTTAAGTTAGTAACATGGCCATTAAGTGAATCTGAATCCACCACTGACTTTGCTTGTCAGAAGGTCGCAATGATCACATGGGCCCAGGACAGTGCAACTGTCATAAATACATGCCAGCTGCCAAGCATTTGAATTTTGATCATATGATCATGGGGATGCTGCAACGGTTGTGTGAAAAGTGGTCATAAGTCAGTTTTTCAGTGTTCTTGCAACTAACAGCCACTAAATGAACTTTTGAGGACTTCTGTGCTGCTATACACTCCTCGCCTTCCCCATCCTGCCATTTTTCACCTTCATTTCAACTAAGGGATTTATATCTTTAAGACCTTGATGTACATCAAGTTGATCTCAAGACTTCCAAAAGATATACACGTGCCATCTTGTTCTTGTGGCAGAGTCTCAGGTTAAACTTGCTGTATATGTTTAAGTACCAAGAGCTTCTACTGAATGAGTAGGGAAAAGGGAGAGGCTAGGCAAACAAAAAGTTAATATCTTTTTTGCACATCTGCCAGGGGAACTCAAACTTAGAACTTGCAACAGGAAAGCCTTTCCCTCTCTTGTCTACAAGAGAACTACAAGAAAGCTATTTCCTCAAGAGATTATAAGAGTTTGGAATGCTTATTCCTACTTTTCCCTTCTACATACGGTAGTTTTCCAAATATTATGAATACCACAAGGAAATCAAAAGGCCTGTTTTCAAAAAGGTATGATGACTGGCAAATATCTTGAGGTATTCAGGTGTTACTGAATATTCTTACTGCAAAAAAGTATGAAACCAATTGCCATTGTATTTGTATAAACATACAGTAATAGTACAGCTGCAGACTAAAGGTCTTTGGCAACACAACTATGGGTGTTCTGGCTATGGGTATTTGCATACCTTTTTAAAATTTTCTCAGTAGGTTGTTTTCATCTCCTCCTAGGCTGAAAATGTATGCATTCTGTTCAGGTTTGCACTGAACAATATCCACTAACACCCACCATTCAATTTAACTGCAGGATATATTAAATATATATATTTAACTGCCTTGGTGGTGCATTGGTTAAATCCAGCACTGCAGGCTATCTCTGCTGATGTGTTCAGCAGGTTGTCAGATCGAATCTCACTAGGCTCAAGGTTGACTCAGCCTTCCATCCTTTTAAAGGTTGGTAAAATGAGGACCCAGATTCTTTGGGGGCAATATGCTGACTCTGTAATCACTTGGGGAGTGTTGTAAAGCTCTGATAAGCAGTATATAACATCTGAGTGCTATTGCTATCTCTGTTGTAAGCCATCCAGAGTCTTCGGGAGTTGGGCGGCATAAAAATGTAATAAATAAATAAAATAAATAAAAACAGAATTGCTGGCCAATCTACCAAATAGCAGAACAACTTTGCCTTTTCAGTTTATTATTATTGTGACAATTTTAACATTTCCCTCCTGCCAAAACCCTCATGACAATATATGAGCAATCAAAACTGAATATTTATAACAATTGTAATAAAACATTTAGAAAGCCACTAAATGTAAGAATCCATTAAAAATGGTAGTCAACAAAAACTTGAAAGGGGGGGCTATTCAATGTTGGCCAGAAATAGCTACCAGAAACAACACTGCCATCAATACTGACAAGGCAACCTCCTATAACGCAAACCCCATTCCTTTCTTGCACTGAAGAGCACCACACTTCAACACTGAGTTATATATATTCTGTTCTATTGGTACAGTTCCCTTTTCTAAGATCCCAAATCTATAGTGATTTCTTTTCCATTCTATGACTGAATAGAATGAAGGAATATTTCAACAGACTTTAAAAATAGCTCATGCTATGACCTTTTCATTGACAGTAACAATTAAGGGGGGGAAATACTCTGCTGGTGCGTTGGGATTTTCTTGTAAAAGACTCATACAACAACTGGCACTTTACATCTATTTTAAAACACTACTGACCAATCCCATTTGTTGTTTAACTGGAGATGCAAGATGATTGAACGTGACAATTCTTCTCTTAAATATAGTACATAAAATTTCCCTATGCTGAATCAGACTGTTGAATCCCACTGTCATTCCAACTATATTGACTCTCTGGGAAGGTACAGAGCCATCCTACTTACTGGTAGTTACACAAGTCAGATAATGAATTTAATAGCCTTAAATTGTTAGGACTGGATCAGTATCTTCTCACAGTGACAGTCAGAGAAGAAAGAAAATTTCATATTTTTTTAAAAAAAAACTCAGATTTTTTAAGGTATGCTGGTGTCATATCTTGGATATAAGCATTCTAGATCAGGGGTCTTCAAATTTGACAGGTTTAACCCTTGTGGACTTCAACTCCCAGAATTCCTGAGCTAACATGACTGGAGGAGGAATTCTGGGAGTTCAAGTCCACAAGTCTTAAAGCTGTCAAGTTTGAAGACTCCTGCTATAGAGTCTGGTTTTACTAAGTCAAATGTGTACAAATCACTTTATGGGTTAGCGTGATGAATGAATCCAACCTATGATAACACTAAGGTATATTCAAATAGGATCCAGAAAGGCCGAAGCGCAACATGCTAGGTATTACACAATAGAAAAAAAAATACCATCAGAAGAAAGAATTACCTCTTCTTTTATACAACTGTTGCTTATTATTAAATCTTCTTTGTACAACTCAAGGTAATGTTTCTGTCCTCTATTTTCCCCACAACCACAGCCAGGGAAATCGGTTGAGCTGAGAGAGAGTGACTGCCCCAAAGTCACCCGCCCAGCTCTCGTGCCTAAGGTGGGACTAGAATTCATAGCCTCCTGGTGATTGGCCGAAAGTCACCCAGGCAGTTTTATGCCTAAGGAAGAACTAGAACTCACATCCTCTCAGTTTCTATCCCAATACCTTAACTACTAACTCTTTCTCTGTCTTTCTATGTCTCCATCCATGCCTGACCTCCCTTGACAGATTTAATTATTTGTTCCCTCCCTCCCATTGGCAGGAAGACACTTCTTCTCCAGAACGGGACACACTTCCATGTATTGTTGACAGCAGCACAGAAGATCTACTCTCTATAGACTCTGCTCTCCAGGGATCAGAGTATTATAAGGATCTGGAATTTGCTGGGCCTACAGAGACGAATAGTAACATGGGCTTGCGGCTTGACTGGACGTCACAGGAAACTCCTGATTTTTGCTCATCAGCAAAAAATTCCACAGGTTGTGAGGAGATACTTGCCAATACTCAGAGTTTGGATACACCGGCCAGTTTTGAGATGGCATGTCCCTACTTGGAGGAGGTCTGTGCTTGTCCATGCCGTTCTGGGAATCAGGGGAGCTTTGCCAAAAGTGAGCAGGAACAGACACTGCCTGGTGAGGAAGGCTTTCCAGTTTTGACCAGGTCTATGTCTACCTCACGGCGGCACAGCTGGGACAGTCTTCAGTCTCCAACAGATGCCCAGCGTAGGTGAGTCTATTCTAGGAATGGGAAAGTTGAAAAGATTGATACTGGAGTTGCTTGACTAAAACTAAACATTCCACCATTTAAATTGCATCTTTCTTTGGACCTCTCTTTGTTTTCCCACATGCAATAAGGAGACCATATGTCTGATTTAAGCAAAATAATGTGAACGAACTACTTTTGAAAGGTAACAGCCACAAATGTATTCATTTATATCCCTCGATTTTTATAAACAGTTCAAGGTTGCAACCTGTTACTTCTTCCTCCTCCTATTTTTCCCACAACAACCACCCTGTGGAGGTGACTTATACTGAGAGAGAATGAGTGGCCCAAAGTCACCCAGCTGGCTTTCATGCCTAAGGCGAAACTAGAACTCACAGACTCCCAGTTTACAGCTTGGTGTCTTTAACCACTCAGCCAAACTGCATTTTAGGCAATTACTCAGGTATGAGGAATATGCTTTACACATGTTCATAAAATTTTCATACTGTTGCCTCAGCTCTGCTCTAATAAGCAAGCTTTTCTGGAGTTTCTTTGATTAAGGGAAGCTTATTTTTCTTCTGAGCTGCTCATAAAATGCTATTACTTTTCAGGTAAAATAGTGTTTCAAATAGCCAATTTAGGATCTATGGATTGTAGGAGAATACTTTAAATAAATTATGTATATATGTACTGTATGAATCCCAGCCTGCTGTACTTCCAACCTCTTTTCAGACTGGAATAAAGGGTTTCATATTCCAGCTATTCTTTTGAGGGCACAGTGATAAAGCAAGGTATTTTCTGAAATTATCTTATTCGGTGGAATCCCTGATGCTCTCTGAGCTTGGCCGTCTAAAGACTTTTCATTACCCAGCTAGGTAACATCATCAATGCTAGTAAGTGTGCTCCCCGTTTATACACTGTGTGGTGTCTTTGTGTGGCTGTTGTTTTCTCCGTTGTAGTCCTTTGATTAGGACATTGTTTTCTGCTTGAATTTTTTTGTCTGGTGTTTTTTTTGTCTGCATATCTGGGTGTTGCCTACTGAAGAGGCTGTTTTCTGACTGTTTCCTTCTTAGCTTTTATACTGTCCCTTTTGAACGGTGTTTAAATGTGGTCTATCTTCATTGATGGCTGATTTGCCTGAGTGCCAGGCTTCTAGGAATTCCCTAGCATTTTTGGATTTGGCTTGATCTAGCATGCTAATACTTTCCCAATGGTTGAGTCTGTCCCTATGTTATGACATTAAAGGGTTTTCATTGTGTCTTTTGACTGTTCATTGGTGTTCATGGATGTGTTGTTAGTCTTCTGCCTTTCTAGCCTACATAGTGTCTGTTACGTTCTTACACTGGATGTTGTGCACAACGCCTGTTTTTTGTGTGTGCTATGGTTGTATCATGTGGTTGTAATAATCTGTTGGTTGTTTCTGATATATTGTTGATATATGGTAGCATTATCCTTTTCATAGCCTGGGTGTCAGCGTTCCAAAGAAACTTCCCCGTCTCCATTCAGCACTCAGAGTCAAAGTTCATCCAAGTAAGAATTCATTTAGAGAAGTCACGTTGGCACATCTGGGAAAACCCGAATCTGAATGTTCTGGGTTTCCCCTTCCTAGCTGAAAATCCAAAAGCCCTCCCCTGCACCCATCAGTTCATCACATGGCCCAATCACCGGTCGTCCCAACTGGAGACACTCCTTCAGCCACTCCTATCCCAGACATGGCCTTGACTCAGAAGAACGTTATTATGTTTAAACTTTCACCTCTCTCTAAAATCCCCCCTCCCAATTTCCCAGACACTAAAATGTGGTAGCGTGGAAGCTTCTAAGAAAAATGGCTTCTAAAGCTGACACTGGGTGCTTTAGTGGGTTGAGTGCTCAGTCCTAGACTCAGTTTATATCTATTGGAATAAATCCCCAAGAAGAACTTGTGCAACCCATAATCTGCTTAACTCACCACGGGATCTTGTTCATTTTAATGAGTGGCAAGTGTCTGTAACCTGGTGCTTTCAAAATGTACTTTCATGATCATGTTCCTGCTGGGAGCTGCTGGATTATATTAAAGGTGATATATATTATATTGCTTCAATGATATGGTTTTACATCACTCATACTTCATTGCTGAGCAGAGATCTGAATTTAGTTGCCTGTCTGGAGCGAATAACTTGCAAATATTGGTTTTCAGTACAAGAAACATGGAAAACTGGCTTTCAAACTCCGTTAGCCGTGTATATGGGTGATAATTATGTCAGTCACTCTACCCCTTGTGTTAATTAGACCTAGAATATAAAAAGAATATAAAATGGCATGAAAGATATGTTTTTTTTCTTCCTAGCGTTTTCTCCCAAGTGCAGGGTTCACTTTTTTTTCTGGATCAACCAAGTGTTGATGCAACAAGGAGTGTTGTATGCAAACAGAGGATACAAATGTGTTCTGCATGAGGGATTTAGATTAGAACATCTCCAAAACTTATCCAAAAATTGTTATGCCGAAATAACCGTACGGTGGACAGGCTTTAGATCGCTTCAATAACAGCTACATGAGGCTATGAAGATGCCGTAAAGTTGTTAGTGAGGAACTGAACCCTGTGGGTTTGCAGAGCTTACTTTACTAAACACACAGAATGTGCAGAAGATTTTCCTTTTAACCTAAGAACTCGTATCTCAAAAGACTTCCCTTTTGATTTACCTAGCCTACAAAGTTAATTTGTAAAGCATTTCAGTTTATTTGTAACAGTTCAGCTTTCGCAGAACTTAATTCTGATTTTCCAAATACCCGAATTCTGGCTACTATCAGCTAAAGTGCCTCTAACCGATATTTGCAACATGCCTTTCAAAAGGAAAAGGGGCTGTCTTAAAAATCAAAATTGCTATCACTGCTATAACGAGGAAAAGCTGTCAGGTGATGAATTAGAATATTTGTTTAATTTGGGGGTATGTGTGCGCAACTACACACCGGGCATTCCTTTTGAAGAACTCAGCTGTAATGATCTCGTGAGTAGATGTCTCCATATTTCACTGCCAACTCTGAACAAGCAATATTGATTTTATAGCACAGCCAGGAAAGGGGCTATTTTAAACTCTCTCTCCACCTTATAAGGTGCCTGAGGAATTATCTGCTCTTGGGATCTTGGCAAAGCTTTCTGTCATGGGCACTGGACCTCTCCTGTGGCTAGGCAGACTTTATGCCAGGTATAAAAGTTGGGGGTGGGAGGTGGGGGGAAGGCTAACCAAGTTTGGGAGTTGTACCTCCCTACTAAATCTCACAATGGATCATCAGAGATTCAGAGATCAGTTCCGTGATCAAGAGCAGCTCGTCTTCTGTGACTCCCTTTCTCTTGAGCTCCTCCACCAACTCTTAAAGATGTACTTTAAGGAAATAAACATGATCTTATATTACTTGTTAGAAGAACATGCCAAAAACATCAATTCCCAATTGGTGTCCCAACAGCCCCTGAATTGTTTTTGTGAATATGCTATAAAAGCAGTGTAAATAAATTTGACAGGGAACTTGGCATCTTTACTCAGCTTAAGTGGTCCAAAAGAAGTTTACAGTTATGTTATATACTAATTCTGCATGCAATAATTTTGCTTGAAACTTTAAAGAGTTTTATTGCAAACAAGAAGGACAAAGGTGAATTTCAAAAGGCAACTGGGCGTTCTTGGTTTCCTTCTTCAAAATATTTCGCTTCTCATCCATGAAGCTTCTTCAATTCTTCAGTTGCCTTTTGAAATGCATCTTTGGGACAACCATGATCTGGATGATTGAGAATCTCCATAGACATTAAGTATGAATACTTTAATAGGTATGTTAAGCCTTATTGGGTGAGGCAAATGCATTAAATATCGAGATCATAAACAAAACTATAATAAACTAAAAATTAGTTTCCTGTAACCTAATTCACAGTATGCTTGCTTAACTTAACTTACCCTCCAGAACTCTCAGACAATATCCATGAGGAGTAAAAGTTTTCTTCTCTTTCCTTTTTGTAGCTAATGAATTTTCAAAGTTGTCCAGGATATTAGTATAAGAATAATGTTACTATAATCAGTGAAGAAATACAGCAGGAAAAAAACCCCCAACATAAATTGCACTTAATCAAAACATAGCAACATAGAATCTATTTTTCCCACTTGTTTTAAAAAGGGTCCCTGGAATGCTCAATTGTGCATTTTAAAGCATCAGTAAAATATATATAAATATATATGAGAAAACCCCTTAAAAGTGTCTTAGGTCTGGTAGAGAGTTAAGACTATTGTGTGTGTCCTTCAAATGTTTCTTCTGCTGTGATCCAATTTTATTCCCCATCAGGTTCAGTCTGGATGCATCAGAGCTAGGGAGTGACACAGAAAGGGAGGAAGAAAAGGAGAAGAGTCTCCCTGATTTCTCCCCACCTCTGTCTTGGTCAGGACTAGAAACTTGGAGTGGTAGCAGTGTGATCAAAGTGGAAGATGAGCCTTTGGGCCAAAACCTGGGCCTTGTGGAAAAGCCTGGGAATGTGGTGAGTCTTGGCTGTTTCGTCGGCTGCCCTGCGTTATGGAGTGGATGTGGCACCCACCTAACTTGGCGATAAGAGCACGGCCAGATTAGCTGTTTCCTTCAATCAGCTGCTTCAAATGCCTCCCGCCAAAAGCTAGTTGAGGCCTTACCAAAGTATATTTATGTGTGTGAGGTGACTCAGACCTGGTAACATAACCATTAAAAGAAGTTGCTAAAACCTAATGCAAAAAAGTCCCAGGTGTAACCTTCTGCGTCTCCAGGTAAGGATTAGTTGGCGAGTAACAAAGGTCCTTTGCTTGTCTAATATGTCAAAGTGCTCTCTTGGTGGAAAAGACAATCCAGGCTAAGTAGACTGAGGACCTGATCTGCGAAACAGACAGCAATTTATTTTTGAATTGGGACCTCCTTTTCTCTCAGCATTAGAAAGTTGCAGGGTGGTATAAAATAAAACAGCACAACTAAACAAAATAGAACAACTAAAACCCCCCTCCCCAACACCATAATATTGAAAAACAATCCAATTAGACCTCAGTATTTTTAACATGAAAGCAATCAATCAACACTGATCCATTTAAAACAATACCCTGAAACAGAACCTGGTGTATATAATTTAAAAGTGAGGTTAATCTGGAGGTGTCCACTAAATATAAGTAGGGTGGAACAATCAAACTCCTCTATTAAGTAAAAAAATATGTAAACTTCTTTTAAAGGTCTGTTCTGACCTAGGCTTCATAAAATCATGAAGCAGACTCCTTGTCCTGACAAAAACCCCTTTTATTAGGCTAATGTGAATTCATATCATTCACATCCAACAAATTCTTTGTAAATAGTCTTTCAAGGGTGAATTACAACCAACAGATGTTATCAGGCTTGGAGACCTGCCAGGCCGATAGCTTCTTCTTCTTCTTCTTTTTTTTAAATTTTATTAGTTTTTCCTTTTACAACATAAAAATTGCTTTTTTTTAACAGGTGCAGATCCAGAGATCTGCATTATCAAACATTAACAAAATTAATCACATTATCTTCATTTCCTCCTGTAACTATTACAACTATTTCTGAGCTTGGTTATTTATCATCAATATAATCTTCAATAACAATAATTCATTTTTCTTCTTCCTTCTTTTTTTTTAAAAGAGTTTCGTTAGTTTTACATTACATATTTAAAAAACATCTTCAAACATCGAACTTCTTGCTACATGAGGTCATACATCTAAAGTTTCTTAATGATCACTAAGCATTTAATTATTAACCTAAATTATTCTATAGCTCCAAAAACAATGATATAGTAATATATTAGTATAGTCTTCCAAACTAGTTTTTATCATCATCCTTTTTAATTCCTTTCATTTATATACTTCAATTTCTATTTTCCACCCATCTGTAAAACACCTGCCAAATCTTAAAATATTCACTATCTCCCTTTTCTTTGATCATTAATGTTAATCTATTCACCTCTGCACATTCTAATATTTTAGTAATTACCGTACTTTCTTTTGGTATTGTCGCTTCTTTCCACTGTTGTGCAAATACAGTTCTAGCCGCTGTCAATACATGCACCATTAAGTAAGCATCTTCTTTACTGTAAATCTTAGGTATTAATCCCAATAGGAATATCTCAGGTTTCGTTAGGGCAAAACTTAGATAGGCTCTTTGGCGTCCTTAATATATTGTGCAAATGAAATTGGGGCTACGTTCAATAAACCTGGGGTTACTGTACTGGCAATAGATCTAGTTTGAGTTACCATCAAATTGAGAAATTTATGTGTAGAAAGTTGCGATTCTGTTCCTGGAAGCTACAAGTCTGCTCAGGTGGGCTTTGAGTGAACAAGCCTTAATTTTGCTATTTTTACTCAATGTCTCAAGTTGGAGTTAAGATTGCAGGGAGAAATATCAACAACCTCAGATATGCAGATGATACCGCTCTAATGGCAGAAAGACCATTGCTTGCTCTTTAGAGTCATAGCTTGCGTTGTGACTTATCCTTACCTTGAAAAACCTTTATGAGTGGCTGATGAAAAACAACAACCTGGCAAACTAATGTGGAGTAAATTTGGCTGCGTTGCAGGAACCTCAGTGCCTGTGGAGGATTTGAAGTCTGCAATGATATGGTCACGAAAGACATCATGACTCCTCTGGTCGCTTTATTGAAGGAGGTATGTTGCGTGTGCTTTGAAAATAATTCCAGAGAGGGGCGTTGTAATGCATGTATTCATTTATTTATTGTTTACATTTCTATGCCGCCCAACTCCCGAAGGACTCTGGGCAGCTTATAACACAGCAGATTTACAGTTTTACAGTTACAGTTTACAACAGATAGCAATAGCACATTTTTTTACAGTATCAGCATATTGCCCCCAACATTTGTGGGTTCTCAAGGCTGAGTCAACCTTGACCCTGGTGAGATTTGAACTTGCCTTAATTGCAGGCAGCTGCAGCTAAGTACAGCACTAAGTAAACTGTAAATTGTAACTGTAAATTGTAAAACTAAAAACGTGCTATTGCTATCTGTTGTATTGCTATCTGCTATCTGTTGTGAACCGCCCAGAGTCCTTCGGGAGTTGGGTGGCATAGAAATGTAGACAATAAATAAATAAATAAACTTGGAAGAGACCCATGGAAGCAAGGACAGCACTTAGATTTATATGCTGCTTCATAGTGATTTACAGCTCTTTCTTAAGTGGTTTATAGTCAGCCTCTTACCCCCCCAACAATCTGGGTCCTCATTTTACCCACCTCAAGGGTGGAAGACTGAGTCAACTTCAAGCAGGTCAGAATCGAACACCTAGCTGCAGGCCTGCAGTATTTCATTCTAACCACTGCGTCACCACGGCTATTCTATCATTCTATCAAGGGTACCTTGCCTTCTTCCCATCAGGGCCATTTCAGAATGCACTTATTCTCAGTTTTGTTCCCTTTTTTTGTTTTTTTGGCCTACTTTGATTCAAACAGTGCCGGGCAGGACTTGTAGGCAACAATGGTTCCTTGAAGGAAGACAAGAAGACGGAGAAAAACCATACCGAAGACATCGCTAACGAAGCTGTCAACTTGCTCTGGAATGTCTGGTCAGTAAAGAATTGTGAAATGCTTGGTTTCAGGGCCAGCAAGTGGAGATGGGGGGGTTATTTGGGGAAGAGGGGGAATCCATTGACGTGGTCTTTTCCAGTGGGGGGAATCGGCCAGGATGGGTGAGCTCTGCCCTCTTTTGCAAAAAAGTGGCAACGCATTCCAAGTAAAATGAGGTCGTTAAAGCGTCTGTCACAAGGATGAGCAGATCCCAGTTGGCAGAAGGTCATCTTTTTGTGTCCTGTTGTTATTGTGTAAAACATTTAGTTAGTTTCGAATGGAAACTAATCAATGCTGGGGCTGTGGATATTTCGAACGTGGTTTGGAAGAAGGAAAGGTGGCTCCCTGCCCCACACTCCCTACGATTCTGCTTGAGGCTGAAAAGTGATGTGGTTGCATTAAGAAGCGGGATCTCATTAAAGCAGCTGCATCTTCTTTCAGACTTGAATAGATGCCTGGGGAGGGGGAAATCCTGCCATGGCTCCCTTCGTGCATAATCCAAGAGGTCCACTATGCTCGCCTGGATTCCAAAAACAGTTCTCGGGGGTCGTTTTGGAACTTCTTCTAAATCTTCCAAAATTGAAGATTGCCATCTTTGCTTTTAAAGCAATGGGCTCGTGGGAGGCAGGCCGACTAAATCTTCCTTAATGTCTCTTATTAGTGAATGCAACAGTACAGCCGTATCAATATTCAACAAGGAAGGATGCTTAGATGTTGTTCTGCAATATCTGAAGAGGTTTCATACAAATGTTGACCTGGCTATCGCTGTGGGTAAGAAAGGGCGGATATTTTCCTTTTTCTTGGAGGTGCTTGTTACAGCTTTTCCTGCTGGCACGAGGCTGTCTAATATAATTTACTGAGAGAAGGAGCTATTGGTAGTTTGAAGGTGTACGTTTAGTCGTGCTCCACCCTTGGTGACTTTATAGGCAAGATGCTCCCCATGCTACCTTGTCAAACACAGCTCCTTTCCATTGTTGGATGATCAACTTTGTTACCAGATTTGATGTGATCAAGCCAGCGTTCTGGAGAAGGCAAAGATGCTGGGAATGGTTAGCGGAGCAAGAACTAGGCCTTGGTGGCGCAGTGGTTAAATGCAGCACTGCAGTCTCTGCTGGCTTGTTCTCTACAGAGAACGACGGAAAAGTAAAGGAAGGTTGATTTCTGACTTTCCAACGCGGATTTGTCTGGCCTAGATTTAAACGTGTTCTCTGCCCGTACAGCATCCTGTTTACAAACCGTGACAGAAGATAACCCAGATCTACTATCGTCTTTCGATGCACCCGCGCATCAGGTGCTGGAAATGGTCATGTTATCTACGGAGAAAGATATGGACCATATCCTTTTGCGGACATTGGTGGCAGGTAAACACTCAATATGGCAGGCTCAGGAATTCTGGGAGTTGAAGTCCACAGGTTGTGAAGTTGATGTAGTTGCCCGCCCTTGCGCTATGGCAACGGTGCGCCAGAATGTGTGTGTGTGGGGGGGGGGGCAGGAGACACAGCTCCATGGTTGGTGTGTGGGAATGCTTGAATCTCAATCTAATATCTTCCGGTGGGGAAAGATCCTGTCTAAACTGCCAGTCAGAAGTTGGGTGCAGGGTAATTCTTGGGGTTACCTTTAAAAGCAAAGAAATTCTTCTTACCCACAACCAGACTCTACTTGTTCTTGAGTTCTCTCCTCCTGCCCATTCTTTTGTCCGACTGGGCTCCGGCTTTATGGCGGGCATTACAAGCCGTCACTCCACCCGTCTTCAGCTAGGGAATCCCAGTCCAGAAGGAGAGATGCGGCTCTCCTCCACCTTTCAGGGGGGTTCCCCTTTGCTTCGGCAACCCTCCAAGTAGGCTTAGGCTACACTTGGAGCCCTCCAAGGGGTGAGTCTGGATCTGGGGGCCGCTGCAGTTGGGATCCCCAGCGTCCAGTATCTCCGGAAGTTCCATCGGAAGATGATATATGTAAAGAAAAAACAATTTTAATTTTTTTTAAAAAAAAAAGATGTTGGGTGCAGATATTTCAGGAAGTTATGATATGAGGACTTCCTTTCTGGCTTAGTGAGATCTTGGCATGGTAGCTAAGCTCACCATTTATGAACCAACCAGTTACAGCTTACTGGACAGACTTCTTATTTCTTATTGGCTTCTTTGATGTTTGAGTGTGTCTACAAGTAAAGAATGGGCTGTTTGGAACAGGTTTTATATTTTTGTCTTTCATTTCTGACCATGATAGCTTTTTCAGCAAACCATTGCTAAGCAACCCTGGCTTGGTCAATATTGAGCCAGTCAGCTGGTGAGCAAGCCAATTACTTAATTCAGCTCTTGTAAGTTGGCTAGTAGAAGGTCAACTTGTGTAGTCAGGAAAATGGAAGGCTCTTCTCTTGAAATTAAAGGCCGCGTCCCTGCATTAAACTGCCAGTTGTGTTACAATTTTCCAGAAAGTAAGGCAGTGAAGGATTCTCTCGCGGTTGCGGTTCGGAGTTTGTCCCTTTCTTGATGTTGCAGGGACGTTTGGAGCTGTCCCTTTCTCTTGGGCACAAGAAATGCGGCAGTGATGAAATTTGGCTGGCTGATCTCTACCGTCTCCTTTTCGTGGCTTCAGGGGTAGCCTGGAACATCAAGAGCACCGTGCCTTCAGGAAGCCAGGCGGGAACCATCAATGCCATCCTGAAGATTTTCTCAGACTGTTTAGCGGTGGATGCTGGAGAGGTGGTCGTTCGGATGAAGGAAGCCGAAACGGAACGGTTGAAGACGTCTGTCGAAAGAAACGGAGTGAACGGAGGACGGAGCTCGGTACCCGTAGAAGAGGATGGCATGGAAGAGGAAACTGGACCGGTCGCCCAAGGAGGGAAGGAGCTGTTGGATCTACTGCCAGTAAGTGGCTGATCTGTTCTTTCAAAATGCAGCACCGGGGTGGGAGGTGGAGGGGGGGCTGATTTGTAAGACGAAATGCAGGCCATCCTCAATTTACGACAGTGAACGAGGGTTGCAATGGCACCGGGGGGAAAAAAGGGACTTGTAAACTGATCCTTGCGGTTACAATCATAAGGGCGTCCGAATGAGCACAAACGATCATAATCCAGACTCTCGACAACGAGCATGGAGGAGGGTTGCAGCATCCCAAGATCCTGGGATCTCCATTAGTGACCTTCCCAGCCGGCATCTGACAAGCCCACGTCGTTGAGGGGAAGCCAGGCTCGCTTAACGACCGTATAACTCTCTTTAAGAACTGCAACGACTCACATAACAACCGTGGCAGAAAAGGTCATAAAACGAGCGGGACCCAATTGTCTGCTTAGCCCCAGACATTCTGGTCCCAGTGGCAGTCATCAGTCAAGGGTGACCTGTAAAATTGGCTGATTAAACTTGCATAACATCCCATAATGAAATTCTCGCCCTGGTGCTCCATAACTTGGTCCTGAACTGTTCTTTGCCGACTCCCATTTTTTTCCTCTTCTTCTCCATCCAAGCTTTCTTCAGTCTAGTTCTCTGTCTTCCTCTGTCAATCATCTAGGAAGGGAGAAGGTTGATTAGGAGGGGTGGGTGGGAAGATGCAACATTTATTCTGTTAGAATTGGGTAAAAAAGTTCAAATAAGTGACGATTTAGCTCAGTTT
>JANHGC010005732.1:47286-59539 GCA_027560395.1 Boaedon fuliginosus | reverse complement strand
AGAAAGAAAGAAAGAAAGAAAGAAAGAAAGAAAGAAAGAAAGAAAGAAAGAAAGAAAGAAAGAAAGAAAGAAAAAAGGAGGAAGGACCAAAAATCTGCTGGCACTAGAGGCAGCTTCAGAGGCAGCTCTGAATGCAGCTTTGAAACAGCACAGCTGGAAGGGACTTCAGAGGTCACCTAGTCCAATCCCCTTCTCCAGCAGAAGACCTTATGTCATCTGGGTTATTTTGGTGCCTGGCCATGCCCACAATGTGGCCATACCCACCCAATCACATGACCACCAAGCCACGCCCACAGAACCGGTAGTAAAAAAAATTGAATCCCACCACTGGTGGGAATGAAGGATAGGTTGCAAGAGCGAGTGTTTATGGGCAGATGATTTCAGCCACTCCTAATGCCCTTTCTAGAGCCAGGAATGATGGTTTGCCTAAGCAGTATAGAAGTTTCATTAGGCAATGACTGAATTTGGCTTCTCACAAAGCATCTGAACTGCGGGTGAACCCCACATGCTCAGCTAGCCCATATCCCGGCTTCTTAGGCAGCGCAATAAGCAAAGAGGCAATTGGGTGTCTTTTGAGGTTGGTGCTGTAATCATTCCAATAAACTATATGGTTCCAAATTTTTACACCTTCTGAGATACTTTCTGGGAGATTTTTAGGTGTATTTCATCTTCTCTGGCAATTCTTCTGATATATCCTTCAAATACTTCACCCTCTGTAATCTTTTTCTCTAGTAGTTTGGAAACTACCAGTTTAGTCTAGTTTAGTCCACTTAAGAGGAAAATGACCAAGGGACTGAAAGAGAGAAGAATTTGGAAGAGAGAAGGCAGATGAGGGAGGAATAAAATTACGTACAGTGTGTGCGCGCACGTGCCTGCATCTTGTTTGTTTGTTTGATTATTTGCTGCCCATCTTGTTTCAAAGTGAAACAAGATGAGCAGTTTACAGCATAAAAAATATTAAAATAATCAAATATGAATATACACACAATCCCCCTGTCTTCTTTTTATTATACCGATGAATACATGTTAGATGTCATAATTTTAGTGAGCTTTGTTAGTGCCAGTTGTGTTTTCTGTGGAGATTCTCAGTTGTGCAGGACATGGTTATTCCAAAGCCGTTTTTTTTTTCAAAAGGCAATTGGACTTTCTTCTAGCTAGATGTTTCGCTTCTCACCGAAGAAGCTTCTTCAGTTCCGATTGGATGATGGAGAATGGAAGGATTTATATTCTTCACTGCATGACTTGACTTCATGACGGCAAGGAATGTAAATCCTTCCATTCTCCATCATCCAGTCACAACTGAAGAAGCTTCTTGGATGAGAAGCGAGACGTCTTCCAGCAAAACAAGAAAGTCCTTTTGAAACTGCTAGTTGTGTTTTGGTTTTGTTCCCTTATCTATTTTTTAGGATACAAAAGTAGTGAACAACTGGTTTTGCAGAGCAGGCAGGGGAAAGGGATCAACTTGACTATTCCTGCCAAAACTTGCCATGGAATATTTCTGTTGACATTTTGGTGATTGCCTTGTAAGCCTTCAAGGCACGTTGGCATCAGTGAAGGCAGATGGGAGATAGTAAGATGAGGTTATTTCCCTGCCACTAAATAATTCCTGGAAGCCAATAGACCCCTCCCCATCTTTTAGCCTCTCTGCTTCTTTCTTGATTTTGCAACCATAACAGCAAAAACATTGTGGCACGAAGCATCTGGAAGGCCAAATAGCTACTTTGGTTCTACAGGGTTTGGTGTCTTGAGTGTCTTATATATAGATTAAAGATAGTTTGGTGTCTTGTGTCTTATATATAGATAAAATGAGGGTGATGGCACACTTTCGGAATGTACAGTAGTGAGACTATTCATGACAAATACTAGGAATTGTCTCATACAACTGACTTGTACAAATTATGATATTAAGTAATCTTTAAATTGCTTTTTAAAAAAAATATTCTCCAAAATGAATCTGCTTAGCGGATGTATGCCTTGGTCATTCGATTTGTGAGTTGTTTTTTTTGTTATGTGCATAGTGTTATAAATCGTGACACTTGAACCAACAATCAGGGGAGAAGCAACAACTGTGAACGTCTATCTGCCACTTTTTCTGTCTCGGATAAATCTTGCTTCAGTGCAAGTCATTTTCTCTTTTCCGTTGAAAAGTGAGAACAGTTATGTTTCTGTAAATGTTTGATTGGTGTGCTTTCTCTCCGTTTGCTAAAAAAGATTCTTTGCAATTTCCACGTTCGATTGAGGACACAGTAGGGACTGATTTTCTCCCTTTCTGACCTGTCGCTGATTGACCAATACCGCGATGTGGAGTGACAGCTTTTACATCTCTAGATATTTCTAGAAGGATCACACGATGATATATATAAGTGGAGCGTGCGCAGGCAATTTTGCAGCCACTCTGCAAACATGGGAAATGCGAACTCCAAGGGCAGTGAAGGCAGCAAGTCAGTCATCCCAGCTCGCTCAGAGCTGCTGTTCTGCGGCTCGTATTCCAACAAGTGGAACGAGACGGTCTTTCTGGAAAATGAGCGCCTGGCCTCCAAGATCTTGTCGGTTCTCCAAACTCCCTCAGAGAGCCGAGGGTTGCAAGAAAGCAACCTGCAGTTCACTCCCCGGTTCCTGAGTACCAACTCTGTCTTTCCTTCCATAGCTACCTCGCTCAAAGAGCACTCCTGCAGGGCCCTCTTGGGCCCGGATGGCCGAACCCCTGGCTTGCCCCAGAACCTCGGCATGACAATTGCGCAGAGGGGAAGTTTGCCGTCTCAGCTAAGCACCACCTCTGCTGGGGCTGTTGGTAAGCTCGGGTGAGTAGGCACTTTGCTGGATACAAATGGCTGCTTTTTGGCATTTTTATCTGGAACCTGGGCTTGTCCTGCCTGGGAAGAAATAACTGCTCATCTTTAACGTCTTTCACAGTGCTCCACTTTTTATTTTTCTTCTGGAAAAAAAAGAAACAGAGCTTGGGTCTTACTGCTGGACTCTTTTCTATCAAAGCACAAACGCAGGCTTGATGTGTTTGCCATGATTTTAATGGAAACTCTGGGTTTATGGAGCGGGGGGAGTATTCGCTTAAATGGTGCGCAATTTCATATGTTAACTTTGCAGCACATATGCAGACCCATGGGGCAGATATACAGGGGTTTTTGGTTTTTTACCTTTCTGCCAAGTGTACAAAATATGAATTTTGTCTGTTCAGTTTGCTGAAGGGAATATGCTGTTTGAGATTGAGTATACAGAGTTTTGTTCTAACCAAGTCAGGAAATAACAATGGCTCCCAGTCTTTGGGGGATTCAGTGGAAGAACTTGGATTACCAAATAATCAGCTTTATAAGCAGAGCTACTAGGTCAGAACAGCAACCTGTAGGAATTCTAAATTTATCAGCAAACAGTATCCATAAAATTAGTTCTTAGTATATACACATCTCATCTTTGTTAGATGAGTTTTGAATGGATTCATTTTCCCATAGACATTCTGCATGATGGTTTTATAAATCCTTGTATGCTTTTGGGTTTTTAACACCATAAATGTGGAGAGCTTCAATTGCATAAAGTTTTCTGCATGAGGAAGGAAACTGTTTCTAGCCATCAGCACTAGAAAATGATCCATGGCTTTGCTGCCCCTTTTCTACTTCGTCTGTAAGTATCAGACATTTATTGGCAGCTTCTTAAGTATATAAAAACCCTTCCATGGATTTTTGACTTTTTGAGTTCATTCTTTAATACTTGTAAGTCCTGTCGTTATTCTCTCATGCTGCTGCAGCAGCAGCCCTCTGCATTGGCAGTATCCCTATTCTTCCTCGACAATCTCAAGATGCCTTTCCAAACTTAAGCACAAGTGTACTTCAGGACTGCTGCTCTTCTTCAGCTGTTCACTGGAAGGCATTTGGCCCAGGCTCCATTCATCAGAATAAGAAACATCCTAATAAGAAAATAGCTTGTGCCGTGACTCAGCCGTGGGGCAAGAGCTGATCTGGTTCAATGTTTTCCTTTGACTGTTCAGACTCACTGGGGGAGAGATGGATGAAGGGGATTCTGGCTTCATGAAGCTTAAACCAGCCTCTGAAGATGTTGTCTCACTGGCACCATCAACCACGGAATCAGTTTTTGTGGAAGGTAAGCAGCTTCTCATGTTAAATCGTATAAAACCAGTCACATCACCTGAAGCTAAAATCACAAGACTACGTCTGATTTACTTTGGCCATATCATGTGTGTAAATTCGTTCACATCAATAAAAAAGGTGGGATTCACATCTTAAAAGCTACCAAAATATCTGGCAGTCTTGCCCTTAATAACAAAGCCTTAGTATGGCCATACTTGAAATACTGCATCTGGTTTTGGTCACCATAATATAAAAAAAAAAACATGTGGAGACTCTGAAAAGAGTGCAGAAAGGAGCAACAAAGATGATTAGGGAACTGGAGGCTAAAACATATAAAGAACAGTTGCTGGAATTGGGTATATTTGTTTAATAAAAAGAAGGACTAGGAGTGACATGATAGCAGTAGTCCAGTATTTGAGGGGCTGTCACAAAGATTTGGGGGGTGGGGGCAAAGCACCAAAGGGCAAGATAAGAACCAATAGATGGAAACTAATTAAGAGAAGCAACCTAGAATTTACAGACAGTTAGAACAATCAATCAATAGAACATCTTGCCTTCAGAAGTTGTGGGTGTTCCATCACTGCAGGCTTTCAAGAAGAGACTGGACAGCCACCTGTCTGAAATGGTACAGATTCTCCTGCTCCTGCAGGGAGTTGGACTAAATGACCCCCAAGGTCCCTTCCAACTCTGTTATTCTATATTTGTTGGAGAATGCAGTGATGCTAGGAATGGCTATGAAGAAGGGGCAAGCAAAGAACATGCTGGCTTGATAACATCAAATCTGATGAAAAGTTGAACATCCAACAAAGGAATGAAGCTATGCTTGACAGGGTAGCATGGAGAGCACTTGCCTATAAAGTCAACAAGAGTCCGGCACATCTGAGAGATGACTCTGGTTCTTCTCTCAGAGCAGTTTACTGCTGGAATTAACAAAGAACAGGTTTGGGGCTGTTCTGGTTCTTCCAGAAGTCACCTGATCTCAGAAAAAGCCTGTTTCAAAGTTAGAATAGCAATCGCACTTATACTTATATACCACTTCATAGTGCTTTATAGCCCTCTCTAGTTCTCAGAGTCAACATATTGCCCCCAACAAACTGGGTCCTCATTTTACCAACCTCAGAAGGATGGAAAGCTGAGTCAACTTAATGAGCCGTGGTGGTGCAGTGGTTAGAATGCAGTGCTGCAGGCTACTTCTGCTGGCTGCTGGCTGCAGTTCGGCCGTTCAGTTCTCACCGGCTCAAGGTTGACTCAGCCTTCCATCCTTCCGAGGTGGGTAAAATGAGGACCCAGATTGTTGGGGGCAATAGGCAAACTCTGTAAACCCCTTAGAGAGGGCTGTAAAGCACTGTGAAGCGCTATATAAGTGCTAGAGTTGTTCTGCGGTAGCCCGAGCTCTGTGGAATATCCTCCCCCTGAAAATTAGAATGGCCCAAACCCTGTTAGCCTTTCATAAAACACTAAACACCTGGCTGTGTTCCCAAGCCTGGGGTGCCAAATGTGCTAAGGAGTCCATTTCCTGGATTTATTTTTAACTGGCCAAGTATCTCGGCTGTTGTGCGTATGTGTTTTGGATTTTTTTTAAACTGTGAGTGCCCAGAGTCATCGATTGAGATGGGCAGCTATTAGAAATATGATCAAAATTGTGCATTAAACAGCTAAAACAAATATCAAATATATAACGTCAAATATATAAGAATTCATGACAGTATTTTGGAAAATATCACTTACTACTCCAAACGACATCTCTTGATGTAAAGGGTCATGCGCTAGGAACTGAAGGGGAGCCGAGGGAGGCAATGTTGGTGGATGGGCTGAAGGTGGGTAGGTGGTAAAGCCTCCTACGGGGAGGTGATCTCCAAGTAGCTCTACTTCATTTTCTATCCTTTGGAGAGGCTAAGGAAAAAGGAAACAGAAACAATGCATTACATTTAACATTTTCAATATATGGTTAGTTGGCTAATTAAACAAATGGACAATGCACATTTATACTGTTTTCGGAGCAGAGCTGAAGACACAGAAAGTACTGCTTGAAATCTGCTACCATATGCCTCCCATCGCCCGGTGAGATCTCACAGAGAGGCCCTGCTCCGGATACCGTCAGCGAAACAATGCCGGCTGGCGGGGCCGTGGGCACGGGCCTTCTCGGTGGGAGCGCCGTCCCTCTGGAACTCGCTCCCCACTGAAATTAGGACCATCTCTAGTCTGCCTGTTTTCCGCAAGGCCGTGAAGACCTGGCTTTGCCATCAAGCTTGGACCTGATCCCCTGTTACCCACCTCCTTAACGGTATGATTGGTTGAGTGATTGAGTTTGGAAATTTTATTGTATAGGATTGTTTTAAATTGTATTGTTTTTAGCTGCCTCGAGTTCCCCTTTGGGTGAAGAGAGGCGGGGTATAAATTTAATAAATAAATAATAAATAAATAAAAGTAACTCTGAATTCATTTAGGTAAACCATCCTAGAGGCAATAGACACAATTTAAAATCACAGCTTCTTATTACCACCTAGTAATAGTGTAAACTGGTAAGTTGGCTTTATGTTTTTCTGATATTGTTTTTATCCTCCCACCTTGAACTGTGAATGGGGGGCATATAAATTTAATCATCATCATCATCATCATCATCATCATCATCATCATCATCATCATCATCCTGTTATTTTGTGTCTTTAAATCACTGTTGGCTCCTGACGACTGCCTGGATTAGTCCCTGCAGTTTTCTTAACAAGGTTTTTCAGAAGTGGTTTGCCATTGCCTCTTTTCTAGAGCTGAGAAAGAGGGACTGGCTGGGTGGGACTAGAACTAGAACTCATGGTCTCAATTTCTATCCTTGGACATTAACCACTTGGCTAAACTCTCTACTCATGTATAAAACTGAGAAAAAAATTGTTACAAGTTTTCCGTTAGGTAAACTTTTACATAGCCCATTGTTTTAGACTTTTTGAAAGAAGAGTTAAAGAAAGCTTTGCTGCTTTCCTCCTCTTCATCATGGTATGGTGAAGGGTTTTGCCTCTTACTAGGTAATGTGTACTTGGACTAAACATACTTGCTTTTATTCATTTTTTATTTCCTTTCTGCATTGTGCTCATTCTCTCTACTAAATTCTAAATTCTCTGAATAGACCAATTTTAATATAAAATACCATGTATTATGATGGTCGTAAATGACAAATTACTCAAAAATATTCCTAGTAAACTTGGAAGGACCACTGCCAGTCTCATACTTACTTATATAAATATTTCCTGCAATATATACAGTATACTGCGTATGCCAATAAAATATTCCAAAGGTACAATACCATAAAAACAATAACAGAATGACCAATAACCAGCCATATAATGTTAATCATAATAAAAAATTACTATTGATAATTACAGTGAGGAAAACCATTCTCCATAATATTAATAACTTCCAGGAGAATGGAAACTCAATCTCCTACCAATTCTCAAAGGTTTTCAGAAATGGCCAGATCTTAGCAGCTTCCCAAAAATGCCAACAGAGTTGCTGACATAGAAAGCATTGGTTTAGACAGTTTTATTTTTCTTACACATAACAGATAGTCACTATAGGACCAGTGGAGGATTTTCAGCTATTTCAGATCCATTTGCACAAAGTTTTTCAGGCATGCAACATTTTTTAAAGAAGAAAAAAGAAATAAGCTTCATGGTTTATCTGTTCCAATACATCTGTTGGAATACATCTGTTGGAATAGACATTTTAAAAGCTAACAACAACAACAAAACCCACCTAAAAAGCAGAGCAAGAAAGAAAGGACTGTGATGTTCTTACTCATACACAGCTTAGCTTTTGATGTTTGTCACCTCTGTTGCGGTGTGAGACTCAGTCCCCAAGCACTGAGGCACAGTTACAGCACAATGGAGAATTGATAGCTGTGTGAACTTTCTCCTATCTCATCTCAACACAAGCTGAGGTATGTTATAAGTGACTCAGGGCAAATAGAATGAGTCAATTTTCATGGATAGATCTTCCAATATTCCTTGTTTAACTTCACAGCAGAGCTTACACCCCTGGACATTGCAGATAGTCTTCCAGCTCAAGTAATGTCGAATTTTCCTTAGCTTTTAAATCAAGGGTCTTTAAACTTTGCAAATTTAAGACTTCAACTTCCAGAATTCCTGAGGTAAAATGATTGGAGGAGGAATTCTGGGAGTTGAAGTCCACAAGTCTTAAAGCTGTCGAGTTTGAAGACCCCTGTTTTAAATAATCAATCCCATGGGAGTCAGTGGACTTACTTCAGAGTATACATGTCTAGGATTACTTAACAGAGGGCTATAAGGGGCGACTTACAGCATCCCAGATTTCCACACCTGCAATTTTCCTGTAGCTACTTTTAGTTTCGAGATATCCTGTGCTATTACCAATGAGTCCCTTAATTCCCTCAGATATATTTCTGGATAACTTTATGTAAGTGGTTCTAATTGTTGTTGTTTATATCGTATGTTAACCTTTCAAATCACTTTCTGATTCTGTATTGTGAAGAGCGGTATACCATTTCAAATATTATTCACTGTTAACTGAATTTGCATGTTCCAAATCCCAAGATAATAATAATAGGAGGAAATCGCCGCCTCGAGTTCCCCCTTTGGGGTGAAGAGAGGCGGGGTATAAATTTAATAAATAAATAAATAAATAAATAAAATCACATTTGTCGTTGGGCATCTCTTTCTCTCATGCTGATTTGTGAATGTCTTTCCTGACAGATCATCAGAAGCTAGAACGAGAGGCTCGGATCTGCCGCCTTCTGAAACATCCTAACATAGGTAGGAAAAAGCTCTCTACTCTTTCCAAGGGATTTTGCATGCTTCTGTTACACCTTTCTTTCATTTCTGGTAAATGACGGGAAGACACATCAGTATTCTCATACTCAATTATATTTCAAAGGCAAATGCTACCTGGTGCTGTTTGTGCAATCAGCAGTTTTAATTTACTCCCATGAAGGCATAATTAGATATTCTCTGGCAGCCTTTCCTAACTTATTGTACCCTGGATCTTTTGAGTTATAATTCCCATCCTCCTTGGCTATGCTGACCAAGGACTATTTCTGAATTTACAAATGTGTGTTCAATTAATCAGATAATGTGCTGTTGAAGAGAGATCATTAACATAAAAAGATATTCAGCAAGAATTTTACAGTGCTCTTTAGTAGTAGTATTGTCTCATTCCTTCTCCTTTAATTGTTTTGTTCTTAAAAATATATTTGAGAGCGCACTTCCATATATATTAATCCCCTCTTTGTTTTCAGTTACCTTTGCAAACACCCACACACACATTCTCTTTCTCTCTGTGTACATTAGTGTTTCGTAATGGAAGGAAGGAAATAGGCCATAATTTGCAGTCTGAAATGATTGCAGCTCAGATCCAGGTTTATCGAAGATTAGCTTTAGTTTGAAGAGTCTTGACAGGTTCTCTCTCAATGGATTTCCTTTTTTTTTTTGTCATTAAACTTTTTTTTACTTATCCAGGTCTTCAAACTGACCTGTGATGGTAGCCTTAATGCAAAGCCATCATGTTAATCTTTCTTTTACTGAAGTGTCTGGAAATGTATGATCATACTTTGCAGGAAATGGGATTTAGTAGCAAAGTGGGCTCTTTCCTGCTGCCTCAATTCTACACATCTGATTTGGGAACAATGACCCTTCTAGGCCAAAGAAGGCTAAATGAACATTCCTATTCTTGGAGTTCCCTCTTTTTTTTCCTGAGTGTGTTTAGTTAATAGAGAAGCAACCTACAGTCTTCAGTTGGCATGTGGCTCTTGGCCAAAGTGTATGCTTCCTCAAAGGAATTTACAAGATCTTTTCAAGCAAGCAATTCGGATCCCTAGTAAGAAGGCCCTCACTTGGCAAAGTGTTGAATGGTAAACGAAAGAAAAACAGAGCATTGGAGAGAGGGGAGGTGGGAGAAGGAAGAAAAGAAAAGACAGATTTCAGAGAAAGATGTGAAAGATGCGACCCTGCTGACTGTTTGCTTCACCCTGCCCCAATTGTCCTGCATCTCACACAACACTTATCTAAATAATATATTCCTTTTACTTAACAGAAAGACATTTGGAAGAGGGTGTATGGATTTGCACATTATGCCATGGTTTGTTTAACCATGATGTGTTGACTCACACTTGGCTGGGATTACATAACACCATGAGCCATGGTTTATAAACAACAGTGGTTGAATTTATATAGCAGCAGCAACCTCCTTTATTGCAATAGTATTTTTCAATGCTGGGAGAATTGTGCCTGTTTTAAAGGCACCAGGTCTTGCCAAGTAAAAAATGATGGCAGCTCGTCTGTCCTGAGTGGGGTTGCTATGCAACTCTTCCCCCTTTTTCCATTTCTTTTGCCTGCGCCTGTAGTAATCGGAACATTGCTGGAGTGGAATCTGACTGCTTCCAAAGGCAAACTTCAGTGATAAAAGATGACAGGAGTCCTCCAAAGTCAGGAAAAAGGTTGGTTTTCTTGTCATCATGAGAGAAGGACATTGATTAGTAAAAAGATAAAGGAGAGATTCATCCCTTAAGAATTTTTCCTTGCATCCTTTTTCTTGGCCTGAAAAGGCTTGCAGGCTTGATCTTGTGCCTCGAAAGCAGAAAGTGGCTTTTCATGAAAGAAGGAAAGCACAATTCACCTACTGCAGGTCAAGCCCATATGTGGGGCTGTGGGAGGAAAAGGGAAGCCGTATGTTCTTTTTTAAAAAAAAAATACACAAAGTTTATTGAATTAAAAAAATATATACAGAATTTAAAACAACAACATTTCAGTTCAGAATATAAATACGGTAATAGTGGGTTCATTACTAACCCGTAATTTCCATTTTTAACTTATCTATATTTTATAACTACTTCCTGATATTTAACTATAGCTTTCTATGCATACTTGTATTTCTCCTCTAGTTTCTTTGCCTCTTATTCAGCCAAGCATCCCAACAGTTATAATAATCTATTTCCCCTTTATTCCTTAATATCATAGTTAGCCTATTTAATTTGGCTCCAAAATTTTCTTAATTAAGTTTTCTTCCTTCGGTATATTATCATTCTTCCATCCTTGCACGAATATTATTCTTGCTGCCATTAATATATGCAAAATTAAATATAGGTTCTTTTTTTTAATTCCATCCGATGTTATTCCTAAGTGAAAGATTTACAGTCTTAAGTCTTAAGTCCATCTTACTGCCCGTTATCTCCTATATCCATCTTCTGATCCATTTCCAGTATCTTCTTGCCATGGGGCATAGCCACGAGTTCCCCTTTGGGGTGAAGAGAGGCGGGGTATAAATCCAATAAATAAATAAATAAATAAATAAATATGGTAGTAGGAGCCTTGCATTGTGTTATACTTCCAACAGTTTGGGGCAAGTTTCTGAAACATTTTTGCCAATCTAGCCGGGGAAAAGAGCACCTATAAACCATTTCATATGTATTTTCTTTATATGATATCGCCAATGTCAGTTTAATATTTCTCCCCCAAATAGTTTGCCATTTGTCCACGTCTAATGTGTACCCAAAATTTCTGGCCCAGGCGATCATACTGTTCTTAACTACTACTTCTTCCATTTCTAGGTTTAATAGAAAGCTGTATATTCTTGTAATTAATTTTCCATCTCCCACTAGTATAATCTTGTCCAACTCTTGCATCTCTTTATATATTCCGTATGTCATTCTGTCCTTTTTATGTCTCATCTTAATCTGTAGATAAGACCACTAGTCCAGCTCTGTCCCCTGGTTTTTCAGTTCTTTAATCGTCTTCAATTCACCCCTTTCATTCAGTATTTGCTATATGTCAAGACCTTACCTGGGTTGAGTAAATTTGGGTAGATCAGAGCCTCCATAGTCGAGATTCAGCATGGTATTTTTAAATAATATCTACTTTTCAGCTTTTCCCATGCCCCGAGTAATGCTTTTCTAAGGTGTGTTGCTTTCCGGTGGGCTTCTCATGACTTAGGCCGAATGGTGAGAAAAGACCAAACAAAGGTTTCCTCTGATGAGAGCACGGATCTGGCTCCGAAGCCCCTTTTTATTACCGTGTCGTAAAACCGTGTCGTAAAAGGGGAGGATACAGAAGGCAAAGGGAAGATTACATGTTGTCATAGGAGATACATAGCAACAGACCAGCAATAAGACATAGCAGTACCAGGCACAGATTTGCACG
>JANHGC010005729.1:21712-32370 GCA_027560395.1 Boaedon fuliginosus | reverse complement strand
GTTGAAGTCCACAAGTCTTCAAGCCGCCAAGTTTGGGAACCTCTGCTCTAGAAAGCAATTACCATTCTTTTAGAACGTTCTAATCTATTTCGATATATTCAAAAGATCCCCAAAACTGCAGAAGCCATACTTAGTCTTTGGGTAATTTATCATTTACTTATTTGCCTCCTCTCTTATCCTCACTTTCTATTCATAAGACTCTCTGCAGCTAAAAAAAAATAATGATGAATAACCATATTAAATTAAAAAGGATTAGTAATTTTAGTAAGCACCCTGTTTCTCAGAAAACATGACCCACCCCAATAATAAACCCAACCCTAATTTTTGGAGGGTGGGACTAATATTACACCTAGTTCAAAAAATAAGCCAGGGGATTTTTGTGGCCTTTATGTGCCCGGGATCCCTGGCTTCTGAATCCGATGGTACGTTCTTCTCCTCCCTCAAAAAAAGTAAGACTCTCTTTGAAAATAAGCCCAAATACTTATTTTCAAGTCTAAAAGAAAATAAGACTCGGTCTTATTGTTGGAGAAATTAGTAAAGTTAGTAAAAGAGCAGTGGTGGCTCAGTGGTTAGAATGCAGTACTGCAGGCTAACTCAGCCGACTGCTAGCAGTTCGATCCTGACTGGCTCAAGGTTGACTCAGCCTTCCATCCTTCTGACATCGATAAAATCAGTACTCAAATTGTTAGGAGCAATAGGCTTACTCTGTAAACAGCTTAGAGAGCTGTATATTGTAAAGCACTATGGAGCTGTATAGAAATCTAAGTGCTATTGTTAGTAATGCAACTTGAAAAACCTGGCTTTTGTGCAAACAAGTGAATCACAGTAAATTACATTCTTCCCAGGAACCCCCAAAGTCAGCAGACACTGGTATTACTCTCTTAAAATTGCCAACTGCCCTCCTCCCAATCTATGACATTCTATCTATTGCACACATCTCTTTGCATCTTCAACCAAAATACAGAATACAGGATTTTATTTATTTTATTAATTACATTTGTATGCCACCCAACTCCCGAAGGACTCGGGGCGGCTTACAACATAGTTAGCAATAGCACTCAGCTGTTATATACTGCTTATCAGAGTTTTACAACACTCCCCAAGCGGTTACAGAGTCAGCATATTGCCCCCAAACAATCTCGGTCCTCGTTCTACCGACCTTTTAGAAGGATGGAAGGCTGAGTCAACCTTGAGCCTGGTGAGATTCAATCAGACAACCTGCTGAACCAAGTCAGCAGAGATAGGCTGCAGTGCTGCATTTAACCACTGCACCACTGACGCTCTTATGAGTTCAGACTCAGCCCAAAAGAATAACATAAATTAAAACACTAAGATGCCTATAACTTTGAATAATAAACTAGGATTCACAACAGACTGGGATTCAAGGCAACTGCCAAACCAACAATGCCAGAAGATGAAATTACGACATACTTCTCTCTGAACTAATTTCTGCTTATCCGCTTGTTTCACTTTGGGACTATTAGCCAGCAGGTGGCGTAATTTCACATAACTCTTCCAGAGTTTTTGGTACCTGAAAAGATAGGAGAAAGAACAATAGTTACATTTTGGAACATTGCGTGTTTAAGCTTGGTGGTCTGCCCAGAATTATTTTATACGCTGGAATCATCTTGATAACCATACAGCCAAACTAATACAGGTTGTCCTCGACTTAAACCAATTTATTTAGGAATGCTCGAAATTACAAAGGCATTGGTGGGGGAGCATCCCTAAATAAACTGGTTTATGGCCACTGCGGCAGCATCCCCATGGTCACCTGATCAAAATTCAGACACTTGGCAACTGGTTCACATTTATGTTGGTTGCAGTGTTCCGTGATCCCCTTTCATGATCTTCTAACAAGAACGGGGAAGCCAGATTCACTTAACAACCATGTTACTAACTTAACAACTGCAGTGATTCACTCGACAACTGTGACAAGCAAAGTCATAAAATGAGGCAAAATTAACAAATGTCTTGCTTAGCAATAGAAATTTGGGGCTCAATTCTGGTCTTAAGTCGAAAACTACCTGTATATTTCCACAGTATCATCTACTGCAGGGGCGTCAAACTGGCAGCCTGCGGCCCAGATGCCTCTCGTGCAGGCCACACCCACCCCAGCTCCACCAAAGCAAAAAAAACATTGCGATATGTCATGTGATGTGATCAAGTTTGATACCTGTGATCTATTGTGAATGAAATCTTAAATTTGATCTCCTGCAGCTTGGAGTTGGAACCAGAAAACAAACTGGCTTGGGCCACTGCTAATGGAACTGAATCTTTTCAATAAGGCAAAAAAGAGTACCAACAATAAATAAATAAATATATATTAAAAAGTGCAATGGAGTATTCAGGGGAAAAAGGATGATGGTATGAAAAAATTCAGTTAATTCCACCGAATCTTGACCACAAACATCTGGAGACAGTGGCACTTTGGCCACTCTCAACAAATGGAAAAGGAGGCAAGCATTTTAGACACCCGACAATAATATTGAATGCTTCACTACTTATACATACTGCCTAGGAGAAAAAAAATGTTAGGTTGTTGATCAGTTCCGTAGAACTAATAAGGGGGCAGCTTACTGTGGGTCTCCAGCATAGCTGAGTTGAGCTGGTCGTATTCCAAAATGGACGATAATGGGAAAAGTAATCACATCAGGGTTGAATTGTTCACGATCCAACTGATCTATGCGAACAGAACTGGGCTTCTGCAGGAAGAGAAAAGATAAAAAAAATAACAATAATTAAATTTTCCACTAATAATGGCTCTATCAACATTTATTTGAACTCTGGTGGTGGCACAGTCGTTAGAATGCAGTATTGCAAGCAAACTCTGCCCACTGCCAGGAGTTCAATTATGACTGCTTCAAAGTTGACTCAGCCTTCCATCCTTCTGAGGCTGGTAAAATGAAGGCCCAGGTTGTTGGGGGCAAGAGGCTGACATTGTAAACCACTCAGAGAAGCACTAAAGCAATATATGAAGCAGTATATAAGTCCAAGGGCTACTGCTATTGCTATGGAGTTTTGGATACACATAATTTTCTGAAGATACAAACAAACTTAACACATTGAAGATTTCTATGAGCTTCCATGCACTAATACCATGATGGCGAACCTATGGCACGCATGCCAGAGGTGACACGCAGAGCCCTCTCAGTGGGCACACGCACTGTGGCTAGTTGCTCTTCTGGTTTCTGGCCAGCTGGTCTTCACGGGCACCAGAGTGTCAGAAAATGGCCCCCAAATCAGTCCCAAACCAGGCCGTTTTCCAGGGTATTTTCAGGCCGTTTTTGGGCTGTTTTCAGTCATTTTTGGGCTATTTTCAGGTCATTTTTGGTCTGAAAAACAGCCTGAAAACAGCCTGAAAATGCCCCAAAAATAGCCAAAAAACCCAGCCTGAAAACATCCGCCAAGATGGCCAAAAAACAGGTATGCATGCACCGGCCGGCTGGTCTTCGGCTTTTTGGTGCTCCGGCACACGCACATGCATGCGCATGCATGTGAATTCTGGTTTAGGCACTCAATGCCGAAAAGGTTTGCCCTCACCGCACTAATATCTACTAACACTATTTTGAAAGTAGCCAGCAGCTCTACATGAAAATTAGCAGTTTGGATCTAGCAGGATCTCTTCCAAGTTTACGTGGATTCTCTTTCTTGGGCAAATAAATCATCCTATTCACATGTACAAATATTATGTGAGGAAAAAGTGTGAAATATCCTTTCTGTTTACTCTTTTCACGCACAGAAAAGGGTTCTCTAACCACAGGGGCTTCTTAGGCAATAGAAATCTTTGAGCTGGCTAAATAGGTTCAGCCTGAACATCAGACAGACATGGAGAAGGATAACAAGACAGCCACCTCATTTCATGCTACTGCTAGATTTAAAACACAAAATGGCTGAGGTTAATTTTGGGTTGATTTAAGTCCATTATTTATTGATTACAGTAATTTACAGGAGGACTAAAATTGGAATACACTCCTTCTGCTTCTCCCAAAAGTTCTCACAGAATTAACCATTCATTTTGCTTTTATAGTATAAGGTTCCAACCAGGAATTAATATGTTAGGAGTTCATAATGGCTGCAAGAACTAATATAAATGTAGGCTAGCGGTGGAATCAATAAGAAGTCTGTTAAAAGTTTAATTATCTTGCGGGAGCCACTGTCATCCTCAACTTTAGAGTTAAAACATCACCAAAGAAAGGGATGGGTATTTAGCCCTGAAGGAGACTCAAAAATTCCTTTTTATTTAAATAATGCAATGCTCTTCTCAATACATTTACAAGGTTATGCTCTGTGAGATATTCCTCTTCTCTCTGTTCCTAATTTAGTCTTCACGTTAACAAAGAAGCAAAAAACCCACGCAAATCTCCCTCTTATATTTGTTCCCGGCAGAAATTAGAATAATTGCTATTGTCACGAAAGGAACTTGGCAGGAAAGAAAAATATGCACACACAAAACCTATTTTTCTTCCTTTTTTTTCATTCTCACTTTAAGAAGCTACATGGAGACACACACACGGACACACATATATATAACCAAGAAAACGATGCTCCATAAATCCCCTCGTGACCTTTAATCATCACAGACAAGTAGCAAGGTGAGAGGTTCATTATTAAAATCCACAAAAGTTACTCCTGTTGTCGGAAGAACGGAGGCTTCCTTTATGTGTCCTACAATACGGATTAAGGAGAACACAAGAGGAAGAGGTTTTTACGTGACATTACTTTCTTTCTTTTGGGAGATGGGTGAAATGTTCTGGAGCATGGAGGGCGGGAGGGAGAAATTCAAGCAGATTGTTTATTTAAAACTCGTTGCTTGGATTGCTTCCTGCCTTACTTTTTATTTTTATTTTTAACTTTCTGAACTTTGCATTCCCTTGCCAGGGTTTTATCCTATTGTTCTATGCTTGTTTCACTGGCATCCCGCGTATTAAACAGACTGAATAAAACCTAATGCCTTTCACCCACGCACCAATACAAAGGCGTATTAATGTCTTAGACCAGAGTTCCCCAACCTTTCTGGGTTGGCAGCCCAAAGTGGAGGGGCAGCGGCGAGGGGGGAAGAGAGGATGGTTTCGTGGGAGGGGCAGAGGCGTGTACATGTGCATTGGGCGAGCACCCATTGCTTATGTGAGTGGGGCCGAGATCACCCGTGACACTCATGCAACTGGGGCCATGAGCGCTTGCTTGAGTGGGGCTGCCAAGTACTCACGACGGTCACGCAAATGACGCCCGGAGCCCCCACAACAGTTGCACAACTGGGGCTGCAAGCCCCCACGATGCTCACTCAAGTGGGACCGTGGACGCACATCCACACGCACCAGCTGGCCACTCACACAGCATGGTTTGGAACAGGCTGAAAACCGGTAGTTGGCCGTGGCCCACAGGTTGGGGACCTCTATCTTTGACAATTAGATTTTATAAGAGGTAGTCCTAGTGTTATGATAGTAACGCAGTATGGCCATCATGGTCATAAGTCATCATGGTCATAAAACTGAAAATTTTTTTTAAGTATTTTGGCGATGGTGCTTAAGCAAAAGTCATAGTCGTAAAATGAACAATGGTCTTGGTTCGCGGTTTTATCAAAAACCAGAGGAAACTGCCAGTTCTGGGAAAACTACAGTAAAATACACTTATGTGACATGGGACGCTATAGACCTCCATCTATGCTGCTGTGTTGCCAAGTGCCCAAAGGGAGGTCACGTGACCACGGGCGTGGGGACCGAAGATGGCACGACCACCAGAACTTTTCACCTGGGTCCTAAGTTCCCCTTTTAAGATTAGTTGTAACTAATTGTAATTGTTAAGTGACTTGTTATAAGTCAAGGACTGTCTGTAATCAAATACTAAACAGAAGTGAAAAGTATCTTGTAAATAATGATACATCTTGTAAATTACAAGATTTATAGCCTTCCATCCTTCCGAGGTTAGTAAAGTGAAGACCCAGATTGTTGGAGGGACAATATGCTGACTCTGTAAACGGCTTAGAGATTGTGCTGCAAAGCACTACGAAGTGACATATCCGTGTTTTCCTGAAAATAAGACCCTATCTTATATTTTTTTGCCACCAAAAAAGGCACCAGGTCTTATTTTCAGAGGATGTCATCCACTGACTAGCCTATTAGTTTGGGGCACACATACATTGGGCGCATGTGTAAAAATCAAGCTAGGTCTTACTTTTAGGGGAGGTCGTATTTTCAGGGAAATAGGGTATAAGTCCAAGTGCTATTGCTAATTGCCGAGAGTTGCCAAATTTTGATCGTGTGACCATGGGGAAGTTGCAATGGTCGCAAGTGTGGAGAAACAGTCCCAAGTCCCTTTTTGTCAGTGCTGTTTAACTTTGAGTGGTCAATAAACGAACGGGTTGTAAATGGGGGACTACTTGTATTTTGTGCCCTATTTGGGGCCACAACTGATGCCATGATGTCATTGGAATACTCAGCCCCATCCAGGTTAGAGGACTCGGGGTGGCAAATGGGGTACAGAGGGACACTCTGCTCAACCATAATAGATTCTGTGGCAATATAACATAAAAAACATGAGATTGTCAGTAGTAGTTAGAATGGGCTAATATTTAGTGTATATTTAGTTTCATTTCAAGAGAGAACATCTCAGTACCATGCCAGAGCTGGTCACTATCATCCCTTTGCACTCCTCGGCGTATTTCTGCCACTCCAGTTCTTCCCACTGTAGCATATTGGCAATCTCTTCTTCTGGCACAAGTGGTTTATTGCAGCGTAACAAATACAGGAGGATCTGATGCATTGAGAGAACTTCCTTCCCGCCATCTTGAAAACAGAATGGGACTGGTTGTCAAACTCATGGAAAAGGAAAGGAAAGCATTCGAAAACTAGCAACGGTTTCAGGTCAGGTAAACAGCTTCAACAGAAAACTTAAAACAATAGCTTATCTACACATCCCATTAAGCCATGAGATACAACTGGTGGGAACGAAAGTGTCGTATAGTCAAGGCTATGGTTTCCCCACTTGCAATGTATGGCTGTGAAAGTTGGACCATAAGGAAGGCTGAGTGTCAAAGAATTGAAGTTTTTGAACTATGGTGCTGGAGAAGATTCTTGTGAGTCCCTTGGACTGCAAGGTGATCAAACCGGTCAGTTGTAGAGGAGATCAACCCTGACTGCTCTTTAGAAGGCCAGATCCTGAAGACGAAACTCAAATCCTTTGGCCACCTCATGAGAAGGAAGGACTTACTGGAGAAGAACCTAATGCTGTGAATAATTGAGGGCGAAAGAAGAAGGGGACGACAGAGAATAAGGTGGCTGGATGGAATCACTGAAGGAGTTGGTGTGAGTTTAAATGGACTCCAGGGAATGGTAGTAGACAGGAAGGCCTGTAGAACATTGTTCATGGGGTTGCAATGAGTCGGACACAACTTTGCAGCTAACAACAACAACAAAATTATCCCTTTTAGAGCAAGTATAAGTTAGTTCTCTCCACTGTAATGAAGACTTTTTCAAGGTAGTCAGATTAGTTGATAGTTAAATTTGAAGATAGTCAAACTAGTTGGAAACTAACCAAGGAGAAAAACAACCTAGAACTAAGGAGAAATTTCCTAATGTTGAGAGCAATTAACCAATGGAATAGCTTGCCTTCAGAACCTTTGGGTGTTCCATCACTGGAGGCTTTCAAAAAGAGAGTGGACAAACATTTATCTGAAATGATATAAGGTCTTCTGCTCAAGCAAGATGTTCAATTAGAAGGCCTCTGAGGTCCCTTTCAACTCTATTATTCTATGCTATTCCATGAACTTCTATGAATGAATGGGGGATAAGATCCAAAAAAAAGGGCATTGGTGAAACACCAAGAAACATGACAAATGGACCAGGAGATCTTGAGACAGAAAGGACCCTTCCTCTCCATCTTTAGTTATTTCCTCTTTTCCACTCCACAAATAAAATGTTGAACTGTAGAACTCAGAATGGTAGATTTAAATCGCGAGAAGGAAGATTGTGATGCTAGAAGCTTTCCAATACCAAAGAAAGCAAGTTAATGGGGGTAGAGGCAGAGTAACCTTCATTTAAGGTATCCAAGAAAGCTCTAAATAAGTGGCAAAAAATATGAGAAGGAAACCTTAAGTTTACAATGGCAACAACAGATAAAGAAAATGTTTACAAAATGTTCTACAGATGGTACCTTCCTCCTGCAAGATTATCCAAAATGTTCCCTAACTTAATACCTGAGTGTTGGAAGTGTAAACTCTCACAAGGAACCTACTGTCATATGTGGTGGTCATGCCCAGTAGCAAGGAGATACTGGAGCAGAGTTAAGAAATGGTTATGGGAGATGACGGGCCAACAGCTTGATTCAAAACCAGAAATATTCCTTTTAGGCATGATACTGGGAAGTATAATAAAAGTATGGTATACTTTTTTGTACATATAATAATGGCAGCTAGGATTTCACTCGCACAGCACTGGAAAATAGAAATAATACCAACAGAAGAAAAAAATGATAAAATGTTGGAATGTGCCAAAGCAGACAGATTAACGATGATGTTAAAAGGCAAAAGACTACTAACTAAATTGGGATTTATGGTGTAAATGGTTGGAAAGAAGAAGCAGAGACTAGAAAGAGTAAGATCAAAATATAGAATAGACAAAAGATTATGAAGAAATATTGACTGTATATTGTGTATTATATTTATAACCAGAGAGGGGTAGATTAGAAGACTTTAAAGAATAATGTTTGGAAAATTGTGCTATGTCCTTTTTCAACACTGTACAATGAGGTGTTATATAATAAAGTAATTTTAAAAAAAAAAGAAAGAAAACCTAGAGAAATGAATGAGAAGTGAATGGAGAAAGAAGGTGTAGAAGGTGTTCAGAAAGCCTCCCTTTCAGAAAGAAACTTTATTTATCTATTATTTATTTACATTATTATTTTCACAAAGGACATGGTGGCTCAGTGGGTAAGATGCTGAACTTGTCAATCAGAAAGGTTGGCAGTTTGGAGGTTCGAATCCCTCTTGCTGCATCATGGAGTGAGCTCCCGTTACTTGTCCAAGCTTCTGCCAACCTAGCAGTTTGAAAGCGTGTAAAAATGCAAATAGAAAAACAGAGACCACGTTTGGTGGGAAGGTAACAGTGTTCTGTGCATCTTTGGCATATAGTCATGCTGGCCACGTGACCACGAAGACGTCTTTGGACAGCTCTGGCTCTTCGGCTTTGAAACGGAGATGAGCACCGCCCCCTAGAGTCAGGAACCAACTAGCACATATGTGTGAGGGGAACCTTTATCTTTACCTATTATTTTCATGAATAGCTGAAGGAGGCAAAGATATCCAGCACACTTTCCTCCTCCTTTTTTCCCTACATCAACAACCACCCTGTGAGTTGTGTTGGGTTGAGAGAGAGGGAGAATGACTAGCCTAACATCATCCAGCTGGACTTCATGCCTAAGGTCAGACTTGAACTCCCGGCCTCCCATTTTCTAGCCTGGTGCCTTAATCATGAAACTAAACTGGTCCTGTTAAATATTTATCTGGAACAAGTTTTCCCCAACACTGCTAATGTTGAAAGCTTATCTGGTAATAAACTTGGTAAAGTTCGAAATAGGCCTGGAGCAATTTTCTCAACCTTGGTAAGATTAAGATGTGTTTAGTTTAATTCCTGGAATTCTACCTCCAGGAAAGCTGTAGCTTGGTGGAACTTCATTTCAATATATAAAATGTTGGGAGGAAGTTCTCGTCAATTCTTTCTCAGCTTTTCCTATATTTTTGATTGGATAAATATGAAATAGTCCTCGTGGATAATCATTTAAATATGAGCCAGCCATGTGCTCCAGCTGCCCCCAAAAACCCCAACACAGTTCTAGGCTGCATAAAGAGAAGGATAGAATCTGTTGGAGGTTTTTGCCCGATGGTACCATTGAGATCCCTCCTGCCACAAATGATACTGAGGCAGATGTCTTGAATAATAACTATATTTATTCAATAAACTGTTTAACAAGAAGTAAATGGCTAATTGTCTACTCTTACAGGTTATAGTACAGACATGCCTGCTCTTAGGTAACCATAATCCAAAAGAGCAAGGAAGCAGAAGTGGGGGAGGGCCTTTTATACCTTGATGAAACCCCTCTCCTTCCTTCAGTTAGAAATGGAGGGAAGGTCTATGAAATAGATGTTCCCATCTTATTGGCTGAATGACAGCAATGCCATGGCTAGCACAGTTAAATAATATTTAACAGAATCAAGGTCACGCGAAGTGTTAATACCACTTTATAATGCCTTGGTAAGGCCATGCTTGGAATACCACATCCAGCTTTGATCACCACAATGTTAAAAAAAGATGTTGAGGCTCTAGAAAGAGGGCAGAGAAGAGCAACAATGATGATCAGGGGAAGGGAGGCTAAAATATAAGGGTTGCTGGAACTGGGTCTGTCTAGTCTTATGAAAAGAAGGGCTAGGGGTGACATGATAGCAATGTCCCTGTAATTGAGAGCCTGCCACGAAGAAGAGGGAGTCAAGCTATTCTCCAAAGCACTTGAGGATAGAACAAGAAGCTACGGGTGAAACTAATCAAGGAGAGAAGCAACTTAGAACTAAGGAGAAATTTCCTGATAGTTAGAGCAATTAATCAGTGGAACAACCTCCCTCCAGAAGTTGTAAAGACTCCAACACTGGAAGGTTTTTAAGAAGAGAT
>JANHGC010005728.1:16374-32188 GCA_027560395.1 Boaedon fuliginosus | reverse complement strand
GCGTTGCTGGCTGGGGACTTCTGGGAGTTGAAGTCCACCCATCTTAAAATGGCTGACGTTGGGAAACACTGGGTTAGCTGAAGGTGGTGAATATTCCTAGGTCTCCTGCCTCCTTTTTAACCTGCAACAACTATCCTGAGTGTTAAGCTGAAAGTGACTGGCTCAAAGTCAACTAGCCAGCTTTCATGCCTAAAGTGAGACCAGAAATCAGTCTTCTGTTTTCTAAGCAAGCTATTTCACCACTAGACCAGACTGGCTCTCATAAATAGTACATTCTTATTTAGTTAAAATGGGATCGTCCACAAAGTAGACAAGGAGGGAGACTAACTGTGGATTTATAAAGTAAAGCAAAAAGAATCACCAAAACTAGGACCAAAAAGTCTTAAATCCTAAAACATGGGTGTCAGACTCACAGCGTCACGTTGCCATCATGTGACGTTTTGCGATGTTTTTCCCATTCACGGGAAAAACTCCCATTTGGGTGTGGCCTGCATGTGACGCATCTGGCCTGCAGGCTGCCAGTTTGACACCCCTGCACCTAAACAAAACACATCTCCCAAAGAGAGGGAGAAAATCCACCTTAAAATGAACCAAACATGTTGAGCAGAAGGTCCTCTATTGGAAAGAATGGAAGGGAATGACCAGGAAGGAAGTACATCTGGCTGAAATGAAAACTGCATTTTGTTATGTTTCCTATTTGATGACAATTAAAATATATTTGTTTCTAAGATGTATCTGTCAGTAGGTGGAATGAATAAGGCTACAGTACATTGGAAATATGGAAGACTCCCCTGCTTAAAGAAAGCAGTGAGTGAGAAGAGGGAATGAGATTCAATGTAGCCAATATCAGTGGCTAGGCAACTAAATTCTTCCCAATGCAAATTTTGCTTTAATTAACAATTTATTCAGTGACTTCCAACAAGCTATGCCATTATCTTCTTTAGTCCTGACCTACAGTACATCTTTATCATGTAGAGAATGTTTAGCATTGGCTTAGTTTCTTGAATGACATGAAGATACTGGGAAAATTTTGTTAAAGATCTTCATGTGTAAGAAAGTACTGAAGGTCTTACTCGATGTAAAGATTCTGATAGCATTGTTCTAGGAGTAGCAAACATCTAGTCTCAGAGTTTCTTCCAAACTTGCTGTCGAAAAAGAATTTGCAAATGTCCATACTTCATGAAATGAACCATGGTTCTTTTAACTATATCCTCTACTGCTATAAATTGATGACTGGACTAGTTATACGATGAACATGTGATGTCGATTTAATAATTAGAGAGTAAAATATCGAGCACTGCAGGATCATCAATGCCTACAGACAACAGACAATTCAAAGCTCTTTGTGCTGCCAGAACTCTTGAGAGGAGAAGAAAACCACAGTTGAGGTTGATTTGCAAGCCAGCATGTTCACAGCTGGCAATGTACACCATCATTTGGAAAAGTAACCACCATGCTTTTTACATGCCGCACTTTATACTTTAGACTGACCTTAAAACATACACATGGGTTTAATCTCTCGATGGTCTGATCTGATGCAAGGGTGAGGAGAAATGTCTAAGTTTTAATTTTAAAAAAACCAACATCCCCTGCACTTCCTTTTCAAATTTTGATTTATTAAAAATACTTTCAGCTTGAAAATATAGAAATAAGCAGATCGTACTATGTTGGAAAAGCTGCACAAGAATATAAGGGGAAAATGCTGATGAATGTAGATTAAACAAAACCAACTAAAAATCAAGTGGAAATTCCAAAGTATGCAGTTCCTTCTCTTCCTTTTGATTTCTTTCCCGTGCCTTATCAATTTGCATTTGGTCGTTAATATACACTTCAACATCAGCAGGATTCTACTAATTTTTTTAGCAACATTTTACTAATGTGTGATTCTACAATATATGTGCGGGAAAGCCAAAGTAAACAACCCCAAATAGCACTCCCATCTTACATATCTTACTAGGAAATATTTTGTTCACCAGAAAGATGAACCCAACAGGAAAGAGTTAATTCCATTTCTTGGAGTCAGAAAACACAGCCTTTTGCCGTCCCTGGAACAATTTCTCTTCTAGCACATGCTCTGACTTCTCTTTGCAAGCTCTTGCTGTTTTAAACATAATGGCATGAGTGTAATGGCGTGGGACACAACCTTTGCCCCTTATGGTGGGCTTGTTACATTGCAATGCACATAAAAAAAAAGTATGGAACTTGTATTCGAAGGCCACAATGCTGCTGAAATCATTCTGACACTGCCTTGACCTCCTTGTCCCATTATTGATTTCAGTCAAGAAAGTTCATTAATCAAGACATGCCACTGGCATAAGAAAAAAATATGCCAGCCTTTGTCCTAGGATAAACCAACGTTAAGGAAGCAATAGACAGATTATTTCTTACTCTTGTATATAAATTAGCTTCTGTCCATTACTCTTGGGGGGGAATCTATTGGGATCATCTTTTTAGTAACCAGAAGGGAACTTTCCAGTAAGCCCAACTAACAATCTCAGTCATTGAAGTTAGAGCTGAAAGGGAAGGGATATCCTACAGTAATATTCCCAGTAATATTCAGCCTACCCAAAGTTAAAGTGCCTACTGGTACTCCCCCTGAGAAGAGTTGCTGAAATAGCCCATTCTGATGGGAGTGGGCTGGGAGGCTGGAAAGAAGCAATGTATTACTGGCTGAGGCGGTCAATGTGATGTATTCTTGGCTCACTGATGGATAGCAAATTATGTTACTCTTCTCCCCAGGTTGACTCCTTAGGGAGCCAAATAGACCATTTGATCACTATTCCTCTAGGCCAGTGTTTCCCAATGTCAGCCATTTTAAGATGGGTGGACTTCAACTCCCAGAAGTCCCAGAAGTCCCAAATTCATTCCTGGGTTTGGACATACAATTTTGAAATATAGCATCCTGCATGTGATGAAATGTTCAACTAATCTTGGGCATAAAGCAAGAATCTGACCATAGCACTAACTTGTCTTGGTGGAATAGGTATCCTCTCCTCTTCCTGGCTGATGCTAGAGCATCAGAAAGGCTGGTTTCCATGGGAGAGCATTGATGGGCTCCACGGCTGAATTTGAAAAGCTGCCAGTTGTCAAGCACCAGGGGATCCAGGCATTTCAAATATGTGTAAACATTTATTGTAAGCTTAAGTGTTTCAACTAGGACTTGATTGTCCTCGCAACTTTAACTAGAGTGTAAACGCAAAACTCACATAAATCTGAATATGTATTTCTTACTATGGTTTCTGTACAGCCCCATAGAACTTACAAATAAGCATACATGCATAAATATTACACTTCACTTTATTTTTTTAATGTACTTTATCTATGATTACATTGTGTATGCATATTGATTTAAACATCCTATTGATATTACCACAACCTCCCCATGGAGTTGTTGTTTTTCTAGTGTATTTTTCTGCTTGGCGTGTCCCCTTGTTTTTCACTGTGCTTGTTTTGGCTTCACAGCCAAGCCACCAATGCATGAAATGTTGAGGGAGTTTTGTTTTTCAGCCATCTTGTCAAAGAACCTGATACTTATCTGGGCTGGCAGGGAGTGACTGGTTCAACATGGCTGCCATGCTTAAGAGACGACAAGAACTTGGATTCCCCCTATTCTGTCTTAGTAACTTAACCTCTGGCTTCATGCTGGCTCTTTACATGCCATCCCCCCCCACACAGTCTTTATATTAAATAAAGATTCCATTCAATGATGCAAGTTTAATTAAACCATTTATTTGAAGCAAAATAAAACAGACAGTTGGGATTACATAGAAATACAAATTTCAACCAAAGCACTAAACTGTTTGCATTAAAAACGTAATTTCTTGCTGCATTAATTTAGATGTTCTTGGACTGATTTTGATCAGTTAGATTACATTTAGCAATCTGCAAATCAATTTCCATAAAAATCAGTAAAACAATGATTTAAAATGTGCAAATATTTTCTGAATGTTCTCCTACATCCATTGTAAATGGCCCCTAAATATATGCTTATTACGTAAAGCTTTCTTTATGATAAAAATACAAATTCTATTTGTTTAAAAAAGCCATTAATATGGCTACTAAACATCCTTGTTGTACAAACTGCAAAATACTATTTGATGAACAAAATTATAGATGTGTGTCTCTATGACACAGAGCCTATTCTACTCATTAGTGATCTCATATATATCTATATTGACAGGCACATGGGCCAATATCCAAAGAGTCATTTTCTATTTTACCTTATTCCCAATGGCTCTGTTTCTTCTCACCTTGCCCATCGCCCCATAAAATAATGGAGCCCTCTGGACCAATATTTAATATGATAGGAGGATCTGTAGCCAGAAGGGAAGTAGGAAATCAGACGCACTGTAGAAATCCATTCCATCCTTTTTGGATTCAGAGCATAGATATAGATATACATGCAAATACAAAAGAAGAACCAAATAATAAAGGAAGACTTAACACAAATCAGAGTATAGGAAAGACTGAGTAAGGCTATACAGCTATACAGCTGTCTAATTTTAAGCATGTAAAGAATTCCAGGTTATCTAGGCATCTGCTTAAGTATTTTGTGAGATTGGAACAAAGCTTTAAAAGGTAAATACCATTGCATAAATGTTTTCTTTTTATGTTGGAAATACACCTGTAA
Source organism: Boaedon fuliginosus (assembly GCA_027560395.1). Lineage (NCBI taxonomy): Eukaryota > Metazoa > Chordata > Lepidosauria > Squamata > Lamprophiidae > Boaedon > Boaedon fuliginosus. The sequence continues at coordinate 27,558 of JANHGC010005728.1, read as the reverse complement.
ACCTTGCAATATAACATAAGAAACTATTCTTTTGCAAACCAAGTACCGGACCATTAGGGTGTTTTCCCCTGAAAAATAAAGTGAGCAAAATAATTTCTTATGTTTCTTTCCCATTTCTCCTGAGCACTTCTCTTTATCTTTCTTTATATATAAAAAGCATTTCCCCCCGTCTTCTTTACAGTGAAAGGCTCCTAACAGGAGAGAAAAACTTTCCCAGAAAGGTAAACAATTGTTTGTACATGTTGAATACACGTTTGGTAAAAATGAAAAAAAAAACAAAAACGAACAAGCAACTTAATTTATGAATACAAAGAAATGCACGATCGAAATTTCATTTATTGCTATGCAGAGACAAAGTTATCTCAGTAATAAGCTCCCTTGCAGAAGTTATAAACCTAATCTTCCTTCATTAAGAATCTACCTTAAATTCTTTTATCTTGATCTCTTGCATGATATTCATTTGTAATTTTTGCATTAGGATGCAAAATGAAATTGTTTTATCCATTTGTCACCCTGATATTCCAAGTGGTTTGAACAGGATTATCAGGTAACAATCCTAGGCAGGTTAAATCCAAACAGTACAATTGCATCAATGGCCTCAGATCACTTTCCAAAATAGGTGTGGTTTAGGTTTTTGAACGCCATCACTATTGTGATGGAATCTTTGCAATTAAAGTGAGAAGTTGCCATTTACATAGCAATTTAACATGCACCACAAGCAGTGCCTTTAGCATGCACACTTTTAATTAACCTTCACAGTAGGATTTTCAAATAACTATGTTGAGAAATACCATCTTGGGCCTTCATTCTATAAATAGTGTGTAACATTGGGAATGTTTCTATGTACACATGGATGCGTTTGTGTATGTTCAAAATAGCTAGTTATCGTATGACTTACTGAAAAATTCAGCTCTTGTGTATAAATTTCCAAGTACCCTCTGGAATGTGAAAAATCTAATCAAAGTTTTATACACCTTTAGGGAGTGCTTTTTAAATTACAAAACAATAGAAAATAATGGGTATATTAATATTTGATATAGTTAGAGATTAGATATCACAATTGTAAAAATATTGATCTATTTCATTTAGTAGATGCATGTTAAAATATGATGCACCTGAAAAGCATAGAGGCTGCCTTTAACATTTACCTCTAAGTCAGAAATGCTGTGCACTCATAAAATTAACATAAATTGGGGGCACTGCAATTCATTAGAAATCTAGTTTGATTTGTGGCCCTTAATAACAATTTATTAGGAAGCTATGCTATATAAATTCAGATTATATAGACTGGAACTATGGTTTTCAGTCTCACTGTAATTATTCACAGGAATGGGTAAATAGTTACATTTTTTATTATTTATTAAATTTGTTCGCTGCGAGGCGACTGGGTAGTTTATAACATTATTTGAAATTGGCAACAGTACTTGTGTGGAATTAAGAAAGCAATGGTGGGGATTTTATTTTGAAAGTTGTTCTTTTCAGTCATAGTTCCAAATGCTTGTTTGTTATCTGAAAGTGTTCTGCATGAAAGTTTAAAAAGACTTCTCACAGGTTACAATGGGTTTCCATGCTGTACAAGTGAGTTGCCAAAAGATACAAAGAATGACTTACAAAATGTGGAAGACAAAAAACAAACAGCAGTGTCATTTCATTTTAGTTTTCTGTACATGAGTAAATTTTCATTTTACAGGAATAATACTGCAACTTATCTGGAGTTTTGAAGAAGCAAATCTCACAGAAGATAATATGTCGAGAAACGTTTTTGGCACATCAATAGTATTTGTACGGTAATACATTTTAAATTTTTGTAAAAAGAAATAAAGAAAGATAATATATTTTTAAATGTCTATTCCTGACAATCAGCACTTGCTGTCTAGAGGATCAAGGCAAAACACTGTGCCTTCCAGAGTCAGTCCCATTTTGAACCCCTCCTGGAACAGAGTAAGAACAAAAAACAAAGTAAAATACCGTATCTCAGTCTTAAAAATATAATCTCATGTAATTTCAGATCTACAAACATTTGTAACGTTCTGATTTACATCTATGTTTTTCCTGGTTATTGGGTAGATGATTACCTATGTCCCATACTTTGGACAACACATATAGAGAGAAAGGAGAGACCTCCAGATACATTTTTACTTCATGCTTGCTTTCAAGCAAGACTAAATTGTTCCAAAGTTTTGAAGAAATTGGAATCCATCCATCCTTGACCATTATATTGCATCAAACTATGTAGAACTTCAACTATAAGGCTGTATATGATTTGCTATAGTAGCCAATCCTCTGCTCAATGCTCTAATATGGCAACGTGTCTTGCATTAGAATTAAATTTCAAGATACAAAATCATTCAATAAAGATGCTTCAGGAACAATTCATTTATGTCATTATTTTTTAAATATACATGAAGGAAAGCTGTCATGGAGAGATCTTATTTTGAAAGACTGTCCTATTCTTTTACAATTGAAATACTACCCAGAGCTAAAGAGCACAGAGATATTATTTACACAACAAAAGGGAAAGAATAAAGGATATAACTTTTGACTTCATCCTTAAAAGTTGTATAGTTATATTAGGGTATCAGCTTATATAGTATATTTCCCAGGAAAGAACAGGAAAATATCCTATATGCCTTCTAAAAATGATATTATATTGGTAAGTAAAAACTACATTATACCTGAGATGTATACATGCACAGTGGTCCTTTACTCAAATAAATTTCATATAATTTTTTAAATTAGGTCTCAAGAGGCTATTTATTCAGTCAAGGAAAAGGTGAATGTTAGAAAAAGGGAGTGAGCAAGACATTTCCTAGTTTTATGATCAGTGATTTAACCCAAAATGTTTACAACACAAATTTGTTACATATATATAAGAGAAACATTTAACAGGATTCAGATGAGAACTTCAATACCAACTTACATATTACAAATGCCATCATTATAACAAAATGTATAACATGATGTAACTTAGTAGAAATGACTTGAAAAGTATAGAGAAAATAATATACCAACCATCGCTGACGCTGCATATCCATGAAAGCACAAAGAAGAAATATTAGAATTATTGCTAGTAATATCAATATAATGTACAGAAGTATAATATACATTTAACAGGTAAGTAAATTTAGCACTGGAAAATATATAAGGAATATTTTATTGTGCTTTTATAGTATTGCTTTTATCATAAAAGCACTAAAAATATATGTAGGTAATATAAAAACATATAGAATTATTACATATATTTAATGGATAATTACATTTAGCCCTAAAATATGTAACAAACTTTTTATTATTTTTTTATTATATTCCTTTTTTTATAAAAAAAGACTATAAATATATGTAGGTATAACATATAGATAGCTGAGTAAGTTTTTTTCTGGCTTAAATCTAGCACATTTTCTCCAGCGTTCATACCTGATATTTACAAAATTGTAAAGATTAGGAATTACCTGCATCTCATCTAGCTTAGATTGGATGTCTGGAGGAAAATCTCCTGCTCCACAGCTGAATGGATCAAAAGGTTCTGCTCCAAAAAGGTCTCTCTCTAGAAAGAATAAAATATAAATAGTCAACAGAAAATGATGGGAGGAGCGCATAAAAACTAACCTACTCAAACAACTGGCAAAAGGCCCCCCAAACTCAACTTTGCACTGAACAATATGCTATATTCTGAAAGGACAAACATTGAAAAACTGAGCTTGTAATTTTTACAGCAATGCATTTGATCCTGTGTTTTGATTTAATTTTCATTTTCTTGTTTTTCCCTGAAATGCATATCCAGGATGCAACATCAGTAAGATGTTCTAGGAAGCAAGTCTCCATTGGCTAGCTTGTTTGTTATATAAGACTACATTAGGGGTTTCAAACCCACGTCATCACAGCAGTGTCACGTGACATATCACAACTCCCCTCCCCCTTAAACCAGGCATGGCCAGCGTTCGATGCATCTGGCCTGCAGACCGTGAATTTGACATCCCTGGAGTACACAGTAGGCATATATATTTCTATAGGTTACATCAAGGCATTCCAGAACTTACTGATCTCTGAAGCTCGACTGGGCACTGGTGGAGGCTGGGTGCCATTGCGAGTAGGTGTTGATGGCTTTGGGGAGATGGGAGAAAATGGAACCATATCAAAGATGTCAGTGGAAGGAGATTTTGGTGTAGCGCTGCTTGCCTACAATAAGGAAAATAAATTAGGGTAATATTTCATAATCCTAAGCAAACAAACAGTGTTGAGTTTGCATGCAGAAAGGAAAAGGCCACATTATCCAATAAAGGTACATTGGAAACAGACTGAATAAATAACCTTTTGTAGCCCAAGGGTTATGAAACATGCCCTTTTTGCACAAATAGCAATTAAAGTATTTCACATTTTGAACCTGTCCTGGGTTTCCCTGAATGAAATGAGTTTTAAAAATAAAAAAAAAAGTTTTGAGTTAAGACAGAGATGCTCTTTATTGGGGCAAAAGAGATTATAAATCAGGATGAAGAGCTGTCTTCTTTTATTAATTCCATATTCTGTAATAGTACCATTAATATTTTGCCAGTCTGATAGGGTAATTATTCTAAATGCTGGAAAAAATATTATGTTGAAATAATGATACTTGAAAATTGCTGGCATTGATGAAAACACTATCAGTCATTTGCAGTTTTACCTGGAAGAGCAACAAACAATATGTTTATTTATTTATTTTATTATTTATTTATTCGATTTCTACCCCGCCTCTCTTCCCCAATGGGGAACTCGACAGCACCATGGGAAGTTCTTGGGAAGGACTCAATAAGTGGATAAAAATGTCAAATTCAGTCTAAACATCAAGCTGCCTGGGCAATCAATCATAATATATTAAATGATATGTCACCTGACTCCCACCGATTCTTTTTTTTTATTATTTCTCAGGGGAAAAAAGAATTAAGAAGTACATTTTGTGCCTGATTGCAGATATCTGGGTTTACAATCATCTGTAAAAATGTCTTATTCAAATCACATCAATATATTTCAAATCATTTATCATTAAAAAAAATCTCATAATAACAATCTTCTAACTCCTCTTCACTTTATCCACCCACAAATACAAAAGAGCAAAAAGTACAAACAATCAGGAATTATATGTATAGTATATCAATAAAATGACTCTCACCAATTCTGAATGGTCATTGTAATCTGAAGACTTACATATTAATGTCAATGCAAATATGAATCCATTTATTTATGCTTAATATTCCAAGATAACATTACTACATAAAACCTAAGGGTATATTTAAGTTGAACTAAATTAGGTTCAGCTAAATCTCTCCCTCCCTCCTTCTCATTATAATTAACGATTACATTTGGCATTTATTTTTCCCCTTATTCTCAAACATCTTGAATAATGATGAACCCAAAGCAAGAAAGAAATGTGTAGCAGAAAATCAAAGTCCACAGAGATCTAAAACACAAAATAGGAAATCCCCTAAATTGTTCTTCAAAATGCTTTGCAAAACATTGAGTTATAAATTCCACAACAGGATAAGACTTACAGGATTTATAACGTCTGTATAATAATGGAACACATAAATTACATACAACTTCCCAGTTACTGTGTGGGGATGAAGATATACTATATTTTGATTTGACATTGTGTCTTCAGGATTTTCCTTTGTGGGTCCCACATATTGCTATAGAGAGCTCTAGATTTTATCCAATGGTGCTTTGCTGCGTGTGTAAGGAATTTTTCATTTCTGGGAACTTTGTGATTATTGTGAAGGCTGCTTCTGGTGAAAGTCATTTGGATTGATGGATTAATTAATTCTCCTTCTGTCCTCTAACTTCTTTGTGACAGTTCATGTTATTCAGATAATCAACAATTCTTTCCAAGGGAGGAATAGGATAAAAAAAATCACTTTCCCCTTACTCAGTGGGAGAATCTTTTTATTTTATTTATTCATTAAATAAAAGGTATAACAACCCAATAAAACAATTTATAATCCAGTACTTTATACCATGTACTTTAAACAGGCTGGTTATAACCACCTTGGGAAGAAAATTCTACAGTCCCTGGTACCAACGTGTTCCGGAGTAATATTTTTGTGCTATTATAAACATAACATTCCACTATTTACCATTGCAGGCAACAATAGCAACTCGATTTATGACTATAAACAATCTAGAATTATGACAGCCTTGGAAAGGGTGCTTTACAGCCTCTAAAACTTCTGAAAGTTGCAAAATGTGGCACCACCATTCTTTGATCCCACAATTGTGATTTGGGTGCTTCACAACCTGCTTGAAGGTTACCAAGCACCCAGAGGTGGTATTCAGCCAGTTCCGACAGGTTCCTGAGAACCAGTTGCGGTAATTTTGATTGATTCAGAGAACCAGTAAATACCACCTGATTGGCTGACTGGCAAATACCACCTCTGATTGGCCGTCAGCATAGCCACACCTACCAAGCCATGCCCACAGAACTGGGAGTAAAAAAAATGAATACCATCACTGCAAGCATCCCACCATCATGTGATTGCAATTTCTGATCTTGTCTGCCAGCTTACCCAGAAGCTGGGAAATGGAGGAACTGAAAGGGAAGGTTGCAAGTTGCTACCAACTGCCTAGAGAACTCCCCTTTTTCTCTGGGGGCTGAATGAAAGAGCTGCCTCCTGGGGGGTGATAAGTCTTTCGTGGGGTGTAGAAAAGGAGCTGAAATCCCGAAGATTTTGGCTGTTTCTGGCCCCTATTGAAGGAGTTGCCTTCTGTGCATAAAGGAGACGTGAAGTCCTTTGATGGGTAAAGCAATGGATTCCATTCCTGCACCCCCTTGAAGAAGTACCTTTCTATGCAGGGAGGGGAACTTTCAGCAGGCAGCTCTTTTCACCTTCCCCCCCAAAAAAAGGGAGTTCTCTAGGTCCGTGATGGCGAACCTATGCACAGGTGGCACGCAGAGCCCTCTATGCGGGCACCCCAGCCCAGCTCCACTGTGCATACATGGGTGCCTCTTGCCAGCCACCTGGTTTTCAGGTCTCCACCGTGCATGTGTGGGAGTGGAGGTTGGGGAGCATGTGCTGGGGGCATTCACATTGAATTTTGGGGGTTCGTGCACATGCTCGTGGGCCCTACACCCTGTTTTGGGCCTGGGAGGCCTCCTGCACCAACCTGGAAGCCAAAAATGGGTGAGGGGGAGGAGGCACATGTACAGGGGACACACGCAGATGCAGGGGCGCATGCACGGGGCACTCACATTGCATTTTGGGGTTGTGGGCGCGCACTTTGGGCTCTTGGCACCAAAAAGGTTAGCCATCACTGCTCTAGGTAGTTGGCAGCAACTTGCAACCCAGTAAGGTAAGGGTCCTCCAGGAGTATATGTGCGTATGTGCAAGGGGGAGAGACTGAAACCCTGGGAAGCCTGGTGTAGACTGCACAGGAGTCTCTCTTTGCTCATGGAATAAAAATCCTACTTGGATTTCAGCAGGCAAGATTTTCAGCTCCTGAGTAGGACTACTCAGAGTCTCTCCCATCGCAAGGAACCTCATGCTCCTTACCTAGAACTCCATCTGCTAAATAACCCATACGATTTCTTAAAGACCACAACCAGGGGTGCTGGGATTGTGTTTGTTGAATGAACAGTCATATGAGTCATATGGTAGTTCACTTAATGACTGCTTTGCTCAATGACCAAAATTCTCATCCCAATTGTGGCTGCAAATCAAGGATTACCTGAATTGCTTCCGAGCTCATTTAGAATGTATTGTTTCCTTAAATTATTTCCTTAAATGCACTGTCCTATTTATACATAAAATCTTTAGATAGTTTTGGTTCCCATTTAGAACCACTGAATCATTAATATTTTGGAACTAAGGAGGGATTACTACCCCACAATTTTTGTTCCCATAATACAGAGTAAAGTCATTTGATGTACCATGTATCTATAACATAGATGTGCAAAAATTATGGAAGTCTAAACAAAACTGTCTCCAACATCATTGATATTTGTCTGAACGTTTGTAATTTTTGCACATCTGTGTTATAAATACATGGTACACCAATGGTACATGTTATAGTATTATGTACATGGTACATAGCATGACACATGTTATATTATACTCCATATTCTTTCAGCTTTGTTCTGCCCTAAATTGGCTCTGAACCTGTAGGGCATAAGAATAACTTGTAGGTTTCAAACATGATTTGAAAGCATTAACTGGTTTCACATCTGAAGTACAGTTTTCAAATACTTTTCTTAAGTTAATTTCAGTAATCAACACTTTTTCTATTGCCTGAATATGGTGTGAGAATTATGTATTTTACAAGTGTAGAGTGTATCAAAACTCTTCATTGAAATGATTGTGCGACTGCCTTCCATTTGCACTTGAGTCTTGGGAAAAGATTCAGATTCATTAGGCAGCATATTAATTAACATTTACAATCTAAACTGTAAAAAATAAATATTAACAAAAGCTTCAATTTTTATAGTAGTTTCTAAACCCTTAGAGAAAATGAGTAACTCTTAGTAAGCAATCTAACAAAGCTAGCATGTTCTTTCTACATAATGGATAAGCATTGTTTGCTAGTTCCACACAAAACAAGCCATTATACAATGGAATAAGCACAACTCTATTTTGTGTGTGTGTGCACACATGCACAAATCATTCTAAATCATAAATTTGCTACTTTTATCTCAATGGTAATCTTAGACTGATGAAAGCTGTGTGTATGATTTAATCTGTTACTTTTCCATGTCTTTCCCCTTCCTGCAGAAAAGCAAGTTTATGAAAAATGGCCCAGTCTCATCCAAATTAATCTTCATATCCCATGGGGCTGACAACATTTTAAATAAGCTTCTTCTAATCCACTGATATTCTTAGATATGCATCCAATATATGAAATTCTAGCCATATCCTTTGAGCCAAGTGTAAGCCTTAGCATTATATTATCATGAACATCAGTAGTAAATAATAGAAATTAGATTTATTTGCAATTTTATGTTATTTTAAAAGGGCGATCTAAACTATATTTAAAAAGGCAGAACAAATTTGATTAAAAACAGATGCTTTTTTCTACTATTACATAAGACACAGAAAATGATGGAGAATTGAAATCAACTTATACAGAGGTAGTTCCCAGTTTAAGAATAGGTTTCATTACCAAGGTCTGCCCTTAAGTCAATTTTTGCATTTAAACTGGAACAGTATTATTGTAAAATACTGCATAAGTAGTCCGATGTAATGAACTCGAATCATTGTGTATCCAACTTGATTTTTTTCCCCCTGACATCTTTGTCTCCTGCTCGTTTTGTTCCAATTACTTCTGACTGGATCAACTTTTTGTCCTTTGCTATGATCTCTTCATTTGGTAAGTTCCTTTCTCTTTGGTTATTCATTCAATATTCGCCAAGGATAGCCAACTGCTAATTGCAAATGAAACTTACATGAATAAAAACCCCATGTCTCTCACCCCTTTTTTGAAATTATTTAAGCATGTAACAGCTCATAAGGTGGAGCAAAAAGTATGCCTTCTTCTTCATTTTGAGATAAAATGAATTTCACTAAGATAAAGATTCACATCTCTTACCGATTTTCTTGGAAAATATATGCTTATCAAATTGATTTCCCCATGGGTTTAATTCAGGTACCCAGTTTAGGTTGAGTATATATGGACAGGGCTCACACTATCTCTATGCATCCATTCATCTGTCCACACACCTGTGCTATGGAAGCTGGGCATTTTTGGAAAACACTGATCTCATTTTCTGTGATTTGTATAACCTCGTGATAAAGATTATATCAAGGATAATGTTTCTTTATCAGCACTTATTGCGGTACCAAGCTTCAGATCTGCAAATCCTCTAATTTCTTGCATTCTGTCCTTTGCCCAGAAGAAATTGGTCTAAATTTAGATTTAATAACTGACACACTATGTGTTAAAAGCCTAGACATCACTCTAGTGTTAATGGATCTCTTTTTAAAGTTTGCCCACATTATTCCAAGTCATGTTCTTTCATAGTCCCCTAGTCTATTCATTCAACAATTAACTAGTCTCTGACAGAGTCCATAATTCAGGATGTATTTTTGAAAACCACTTTTTCAATTATTGGGTAATAAGTTCCAGCTGTCCTTTGCCCATCACCCATGACCAAGAAGATAGAGCCCATCTTCAAGGAATACCCATAATGCCACTTAAACTGCCATCAAGACAATTGGCCTCAAGTTTTAACTGTGACTTTGTTTATAACTCCTCTTTCCATCTAGCTATCATACACACCTATGACATCTTCTGAACATCTCCATTCCATAATCTTTCTTATTATCTATAGGAATTTCAGACCATACGGTATCTCCATAAGAGATAGCGCCAAAACATCTTATAAGCATTTTGCTGATGGTCACAATCAGAATGGCACTTCTGGAAATCAATCTCTCATTCCTTTTTCAACAAACATAGGTTACTTTTAATTATTGTGTGGTTAACTAATTATAAGCACCTAGAGCTATATATCCCCCTTTTATGACAGATATTTATTTAAAACCCCCTCTGTTCACTAAGGTATGGTTTATAAAACAAGCCCACTGTGGATATATGTAATATCAGAACTCTCATTCAGCAGAAATGGTTTGCATTGTAGAAATGTACCTTTTGTAAAGAGAATTTCCAGACTTTCATCTTATAAGCTGCCCCTACCCTTTATTTCCTTAAGACATGCCCCAAGGATTAGGGAAAGCTGCAAGAGTTAGGACAGGGATGCATATTAAACTTGTGGAACTGTGGGAATTACCTATAACTGATAGGGTAATAATTGTGCCATCCTTACCTTCTACAACAACTTTTATAGTGAGGACCCCTTTGACAGCAAATAGATTGGGCTGATATGAGTTCAGATGTTGATAGAAAAGTAATTACAAAAAGCCTTGGTAAAGTTTTGTAGTTATCTATGTGGAAAAAACATATGCTTACCGGGTTCCACAGCTACCATATGAGACAAAGAGGTTTGTGTGCATGTGAGTATGAGTTTGTGAGAAAGAATAAGAATATGGGCAATAGGAATGAAACATTGATTGTGAACGTCAAATAAGGCACTGTATTAAATAGACCAGTGTTTCCCAACGTCAGCCATTTTAAGATGGGTGGACTTCAAGTCCCAGAAGTCCCCAGCCAGCAACGCTGGCTGGGGAATTCTGGGAGCTGAAGTCCACTCATCTTAAAATGGCTGAC